>JARFOD010136653.1:0-13391 GCA_031763545.1 Mopalia muscosa
GCAGTTTTTTGATATTGATTTTCGTTTTGAAGATATTTAGCAAATATTTTTTTAAGGGCAGATTTTTATTTTTTACACATATTTTTATCAATTGTTCAAAAACTAACTTGAATTAAAAAAAAAAACCTCTAGGACAGCTTTTTAAAAATATTTTAAATACCTGTTTACACAGACCTGCAAGTTTGGACTAAACATACAAACCATCTAAGAGAGTTAGGGCCTACAAACAAGGGTTTGTATTTGACGTTTTTCTTTATTTTTGTCATTATCATTATATGACATTGTATTTAAAATCTTGAAATCTTCTGCTTTGTAAATATATATGATGTTAATATAATCATCCTTTATAAATACCCACAAAAGACACGAAAGGATAAGAGTCGCATTTTTACTCCCGAAGGCGTTGAATTGTTCTTAGACAACGACTACGGCAAAGTATAGAATACTTGGATTGCCGTTTCTGTGTATAGGATAAGGTGAACACGAAGTCGATGTTTTAAATTGTCTTGCACCGTAGATTTTCGCCAAACTTGAACTTTGTTTTAGGGTCGTTTCGAACGGAGTCAAGGGTCACTTTTATTGGATCAAATAGTGCTCTTTACAATGGTTCAAATGTGAAGTTTTTAACATAAATAATTCTTAAGAAATGCTCTTTGACAAATGGGCCTTCTGCTTAAAACAGAATTGCTAGAAATAGTCACGTAAACTTTTGCAACTTGGATATGGTCTAGGAAAAACTAAATTATATGCTCAAATTTTAACTGTATTAGAACTGTATTTGGACAACTTGTTCTCAACTTGTTCGGTCTGACAGGCGAGATGAAGTCTATGTTTAGCACTAAATTTAATCACCTGTCTAACTTTTAGTTGGGTTGGCGGAAACTGAAGTAAAGGGTGGTTTCCATCACCCGTTAATCAAATGTCGTTGTACTAGAGGTTGAATTACGTATAAGGCGTGGCGCTTGTAGTAAATAAACAAATCAAGCTGTAACTTAAACATGAAACCTTTAATTTTTCTACCTTTCCGCTGTGTCACTGACTTATCCTGGCGATGAAACGCTTTCGCTTCATCGTAGGGTAGTTGAAAGAACGAAAATATTTCAATTTGTTTTAAAACTTTCCTATATAAAACCATGAAAATGCCAAAACTATAAGTGTGTATAAGTCACTCATTATCAGTTTAGCAACCATGCATCGCCAGAAACTGATGGCTAGCTTCGGTTTGTTCGTTCGTTCGTTCGTTCGTTCGAATGTCAGACATTTTGCAGTAATTTGATTTCGAGATTCCTTCACCTATGTATTTAATCCCAGGCTAATATTTCAGGGTTCATCCACTTACATTAATAATGTTAAATCAGTGTCCAGTAAGGTGGTATCCAATGGACAGATACACGAAATAGATGACATCATTTATCCATTACCACTGCCAAATACATTAAAATATGAGATTAATGTTGGATCAAAATACAGGTAAGACAAATATTTTTTGTTCTAATATGGTGTCAGTATTTTCATTTTGGAGATGTAAGGAATACTATAATTAGTCTGGTCCCGTCTCCCATCATGCAATGCTAGTAACGGTGCATTGTGGGAGACGGGGGCCAGACTATACTATAATTGGTAAGCTGTACACAAAACAAAAAGTTATTTTACGTTATAGTGTTTCGGATTGTATCAATGAAAACAATTTTACCAAAGGTAACCCATTAATTTGTATGAACGAGCCATCTTCTGTTTGTATAAACCATACATCTGATTTCTAATTGTCCAGGTATTACTGAAACTCTTGTGTATTATGGCAATTTATAACACAATAATTCTAATAATGTGTTTGTTGACAATCTAGTAAGGTGAATTCTCCAAGCACAAAATAAGAGTTTTACTTATCGTCTCCAATATGGCGTTTTAGAAAGAATTTTCCCAGTGTATAAATTACTCTGTTAACGTCCGTTAATAGATCATTTGTAATAATTCATATTTTTAACAAATTAAAAAGAATTCTTATAAGAACAAATTTTGTGTTCTATTCTTGTGTCAATATTTTTCAGTTTGGATATGTTATGAATATTATAGTTGGCAAGTTGTAGACAAAACAAACGGTTATTTTGTGTTCTTGTGTTATCGTGTTCCGGTTTGTATTAAGTAAAAAAAAGGCTACCAAATGTGGACCATAATTAATTCAAACGAGACATTTTCCGTTTTTATCAATTATACATCTGACTTCAATTTGGTCTGGTATTATTTAACGGTTTGTGTTTTCTGGCAATATTTTGGCAACTTTCATTTTATCATTTTAACCATGTAACCAAGAGACCGCGTGTGATTTTCCTCAAGAGTTGTCTCCCATTTCCAGTGAAATTCGAGACATTCTTTTGGATGGAAGAAATGTGCCTTATTTAAATAAACTGGTTTTAATGGAATGTGTGTCTTTATAGTAGTGTGGTCTTTGGATGCGGAATTTATTAACATTTGTTTTCAATTTACTGGCAGTCATGTGGAAAAGCGATGTAAATGTATGTTCTGTGCGCGGTCCTAATGTGTTTACCTACCATTTGAGTAACATTGTTTGTCAAGCAGAACAACCATTTTACCATGTTTTAGAGTAGTTATTTATTTCTGTCTTGTCTAGTCGGAGAAAACCTTTGATCAACCAATAAATGTAAAACAAATCCATCAATCGATTAATTCCTGTGTCTACGGTTTCTATTTTACAGGGGTTTGAAATCACTTCTCGCAGTAGCTGCGGAGGTCGGCGATGTGTTGGATAACGCTGCAGCCATGCTAACAGTTTTCTGTCCAAACGCTGATGTCGTTACTGAGAACATAACAGGGATGAGTTCCGCTGAATTATTGCCAGTACGTTTACGTGTTTTTCTTATGTTCTGATAATACACAGTATTTCTTTCGTCTAATAATGTGTTTTTCTTACATTATAATCACATGTTTTTCGTACTTTTTGATAATAGTATTGAGATATTCTTACGTTCTAATCATAAATAATGGGTGGTACATAGTCGTTCTAATGATAAAGACTTTTTCGTACGTTGTGATAATAAGTTATTTTTCTTGCGTTCTTGTAGTGACTTTCCTAAGCCAAAATAATAAAGAGTTTTCTTCGTTTATGATAATGGAGATATTTTCTTACGTCCTTATAATAAAGAGTTGTTCGCATGTTCTTATAATAAAAATATTCTTACATTTTAATCGTCTTGCCTTCTGCTAATAGTTTTTCTTATGTTTTAACAATGATACGTTTTTCTTACGTTCTAATAATGTGTGTTTATTACGTTCTTAGTTAGGAGATTCTTAAGCCTACTAATAATGAGTTACTTACATTCTTTGGGAGATAAGTGTTATTCTTACGTTCTAATGTTAAGGAGATTTTCTCACGTTCTAATGATAATTAGATTGTCATGCCTTCTAATAATGTGACGCGTTTCTTACATACATATAAAGAATTCTTCTTTCGTTCTATAAAGAAAGAATTTCGACCGTTTTGCATTTGTTTCAGGTGATCCGGCGTCACATAGTCGGAGGCCAGGTGATATTTTCGAGAATGCTGAGGAACCAGAGAATTCGGCTCCCGACTCTCAATCAAGGAGCACAGATAGAGGTTAAAACAATTGATAATGGGGGTAGGTTTGTTAGACTTTGACACATTTTACATGCAAGGTATTGCTCCATAAAGCTGTCTTAGCTTAAGTTGATCTTAAATACCACAACGACACATTACCTTTATCACTAGTCACCATGACCATTAGGGTGAACTTAAGTTAAGCTTTCTTTGTGAAACGGGACCCTGGTCTGGTATAAGCAGCATGCTGTATCATAGTGTCTTATATGAATCCATTCTATCATATGTTCTTATTTATCCTTTTCCAGGTAGTCATTTGGTGAAGTGTAATAGCGGAATCGAGGGTCGACATTTAGTAATATAGGCCCAGACGAAGTTTCAATCGACGAATACTGTTCCGTTTTCTGCTTTGAGTTTAATCAACGACTTTTAGGAATTCGCCAGGTAGCTTCTGGCTAACGCTACAAGTGTAATATAATTGTCCTCTAAACCATGAGTAGAAAACATTTACATTATTGGGTTTTCCGAGAACCGATGAAAAGTCTTCGTTTGTTTGCTTTTCATATTTTACACAGCGCAAAGCTTTTCTTTAATAAACAAATGCATACAACAAATCACATGTTGTCTTTTGTTTCAGTGTTTGTTGGTTCCGATGGATACTGGTCCATGGTTGAAAAAGTTGACGCCTCAACGTCAAATGGCGTCATTCATCTGATTAATGGCATACTTGGTATTAAGGCTGGAGTAAGCGTCTACCAGGCGCTTTGTCTGTTTGCTTCCGAGTGAGTATTTATTGGCGTCAAGGGAATTACATCAGACCAATTAAACAAATAAATATGTTAAAATTATTTATTATAATATCAGTGAATATAAGCAGCGAATAAATCAAATACAGTGCACACGTACATAAAACATTGTACTGTAAACATTGTGTCTTTCCATCGGAATGTATGTATATTATCTATAGCAACACGGGATTAAGATCTATTGAGAAACTTGTCCTTGAAAGGGTATCCATATTTGTATTAGAAAACTTTACCAGGCCATTTGGGTCGACTAAGTGCACATAATCAAGTACTGTCTTGGTTATAATCCTTAAATCCACTGGCCACCGAAATACGCCGTTGTAGGGACACGCGGCATGGTACAACAATTAATAACAGAAAAGCAGTGCGCGAAATCAACTTACCAACAAGATCAAGAGCATTGTGTTGTGTTAACTGTTAGCATGACATCCAAATAAAGTGGCTAAACCATGGATTTTGAGGATGCTTGTTTGAAGTATCACGGGACTGTTTTTAAGTAGAGCGTGGTTGATAAACTGGAGTTCCCGCGATAATTTGTGTATTGGACAATATAAATTCCGCATATGAAACTAGGTAATAATACAAATAAGCAGCGTTATATCGCATGCTTTCCCTATAGGGGTGTTAAAATAGAAATGCCATCAGCAGTGTTTGCCTTAAGCTGTGATAATACTTTCTGAGTCATCTAGCTATGGGTAGAAAATTCAAATTGTTACCAAAAATATATCCCTCTAGCTATGGGCAGAAAAAGATCAACTTGATGCCAATAATATAGTCATTTAGCTATGGGTAGTTCGTTTTAATTATAACAAGGATATAGATACTTAGACTGGAACATAATTTTTTTTTGTATAACAATTCAGATATTAGTGTTATGTAAGTGATAATTGGTGTTGAAATACACTGAAGTTATGTTCGGGAATCTGTCAGTCGCCAATAATATATAATTCGATTGTTAATTCCTTGTTTGTTACTTTCAAGATTTCTGCATAAATTCTCAAAACTATCAGACATAAAACAAATGTACCCTCCGTAAATTGGTATTTAATTTTATATGTGTTTAATATCTTGTCACCAAAATGTCAACTTTTGTAACAGTTTGAACCAAGCGATTTTAAAACTATTATTTTTTGTGAATGTTTTAGGTTTAACAGTACATTTGGCAAAATATCAACGTACCAGGAATTGAAGAGTCATTTGAACGATACAACTCGGAAGTACACTGTCTTCTCTCCAAACAACACAGCCTGGACTGACCTTTCCACCTCAGATGACCTCCCCATGGAAAAGGTGACTTACTGTATTTATATGACAATTTTTTCTGCAGAATAAATTAATGCCTGCTACGTTGCAAATCATAATTATACGACACATAACATTGACATTAAAGACAAACAGATCTCAAGCAAATTTACCACAGCATACAATGTTAATGATAAAACAAAAACGTTTATATAGAAAATATTTACCTGTGAAAGGCTCTGCATAATGACGAGTCATCGAAGGGAACATTGTAAGAGGTTACGTCTGAATAATGAGTTTTTTTTTCTAAGTTCTTTTAATAAAGAGTTCCAATAATGAAAACTTTTTGTAAACTTGCTAACGATCACAGGTACTTATTAGGTTCCTCTCAAGTGCTAAATGATAAAGAGTTTTTGTTAGAAATTGTTTGAAAACATAAAGTTTTTATTATGTTCCAATAGTTGGAAGAAGTTTTGCTTACGCCCTAAATAAAAAGTTTTTTCTTTCGGTCTAACAGCATTGAGTTGTATTTATCTTATAATTATAAATAGTTTTTTTAACTTTATAATAACGTGTGGGTTTTTTTTTTCAAAATTTCAATAAAAGGAGTTTTTTAAACGTCTTTATCACAAGTAATTTGGCTAATGTTTTAATAATATGGCGTTTTTCCAAGTTATAACAATTACGAGTTGTTCTTACTTACTACTGATGATGAGTGTTTCTTACGTTCTAATAATAATAAATTTAGTTTTTTCTCAGGTCCTAATTAATCACTTTTCAGTTAAATATTCTTAAAAAAGGTTTGTCTTATGTCGTAATAATGAGAAGGTATTTTAAGTTGTAATTATATAAAGTTATTCGTACCATATACTGTTTGTGCTAACGACTTTCTCTGACGTGTTTCAATAATAAGAAGTTTTTCTTACGTTATAAGTATAAGTAGTGCTCTTACTCTTACTGTCGAATAACAAAAAAAATAATAATAAAAATAAAGCAAATAATAATGAAATTCCTTAAGCTATATAATAATCGTGAGTTTTTCTTAGTTATGATGATAATGAGTTTCCCTTACATTCTGAACATAATCTGTATTATTACGTTTTAATAGTAAGGCATTTTAATTTCATTTAAAGAATAAAATTTTTCTTACGTTCGAAAAATAAAGAATTGTCTTAATTACTATAACAAGGAATATTTTTACGTTCTAGTAGTAATAAGTTTTTCTTGCCATTTAACAATAAGAATTATTATATGGCGTTTTTATTATCAGTTTGTTTGCGTTCTTATAATTAGAAGTTTCCATGTTCTAATACTAATAAAGTTGTACTCTGCATTGGAGGGAAAAATGTTCTCCCTTCAGTGCAACCGCTTTGGAATTATGATTATATCAATGTGGCTTGCTATATTTGTCTATACAACGGCGAAATATAAATGGTTTGTCATTGAGCAGTGCGTTAAACACAAATTAATCATTAAATCCGTCCGCCAGTCTGCCAGTCAATCATTCTATCTAATTTAAAATTATTCGCCGCGCTTATCGGGATAGTGGTGTCTTGGATTCTATAAATCCTAAATAAGAAATCATGAATTCTAAAATATTCGCGAAAGACTTACAACTGTTCGTATGTTTGCTTCAGACGATTCGGCGTCATATAGTGGGAGGCCAGGTGATATGTTCAAAACAGCTGGAGAAGCAGAGCACCCCTCTTCAGACTCTTGATAAAGAAGCAAAGATAGCTGTTAAAGTCTATGATAATACAGGTAGGTTTGTCACACGTTAATGTCTAAACAAAATATTCAGGAAGAACATCCGTGTCTTTAAGATGGTAAGTTTGTAAGTTTGTACAGAGCCTTACCCGGGTTTTATACCCGTGGAAATGAACTAAACTAGACTAAACTTATCAGATTTTCACACGTTTAGGTCTAGATAAACTGTTCAGGAAATTCACGTGTGTTATATGACTTTCGACGTATATCCCATTTTCTGACCTCTCAATGGAATATATTCATCACGTGGTCATCAGTAAGCTGTGGTAGCGAAATAAAAGTAATGATATAGACCATAACCAATCAACGAAGGCTATTCCATTTTCTGCTTCGAGTTTGATCAACGAAGCCAGTGAAATTGTCTGCTTCTATCCAGCTGATTTGTGTGTGACTTTAATATTAAGTGTCTGCTAATAATGTTAGACTCAATGTTAACTTAGTTTATTTCATATCATAAAACAGTTGAGACCTTTTAATTCGCACGGTATATAGACCTCCAGAAGCCAAATATACATCCGGCCCGGACTCAATGGGGTTCCCCTGTGGTCAAAGGGGAGATAAACATGTCACTCATATAACTAAAATTGCCACCTATGTCATTGACAATTAACATTATTGAACCGGGCTGGTTAATAGTCAAAAGGGTAGAGAAATAAATACTCATATGACCGAAATTGCCATTTATACCATTGACTTACAGACCCATGGCATAATATGGATTACATTTGAATGGTTAGTTAAAGACATAGGTGGCACAGCCAGTTTTATGAGCGACAGATTTATCTCCCTTTCTAGCTACTGGTAAACCCCATTATGTCAAGCAGGGATCCGAAAAAGATGTTTTTTTAACGAAAGCAGTGCGTAATTGGTCAATATGTTGTCTTTTGTTCAAGTGTTTGTGGGTTCAGGTGGTTACTGGTCCATGGTTGAAAGCTTTAACGTATCAGCGTCTAATGGCGTCATTTACGTTATCAATGGCATACTCGGTACGAAGTCTGGAGTGAACGTCTACCATGCGCTACGTCTGCTTGGCTATGAGTGAGTATTTATGTCAAAAGATAAATGTTATACCAATTAACCAAAGAAAATAAATTAAGATAATAACAGAAAATTAAGAAAATCAATGTATAAAATCAAGTAGAGTACAATCGTACATTAAACTTGTATACTTTGTATAAATGCACTGTGCTATAAAATAGGTTGTTACCTTCTTTCGGAAAATATGTATGATTCAGGGTGCGTTAAGGTAGGCTGTGCCTGTTCATCAAACAAACTGCCTATTGTTTCGCAACAAAATGGTGTTTAAACCAAATTAGCCATGGGCTTATCATTATCCAACGTCACTCTTTCTCTAAAAATACATTAAACCTATACAAGCAGTATGCTCAATAATATCAGAACGACATTGGCAGAGTGTCCTTGGCTCGTAGAATATATTTTTCGAAAAGTGTATATTATTTTTAATGTATGAATAGTTCCAATTTTGTTGGTTTACCATTTAATTTAACAATAATATCCGTTAATTAACACCTAACCTTCAAGTTAACGAACTAGTTTGAAATTAAAATATAACTTCTAATTAAGGAACTAGTTTGAAACTAACCTACAAATTAACAAACTAGTTTCAAATTAAAAATAACTTTGAATTAACAAATTAGTTTGAAATCAAAAGCAAACTTTGAATTAACCATATGGGGAAAAATAAACGTTAGTTGAACTATTTCTGTGTACATCAATTATCGGGTTGTGGTTTTTATATATCCATATCGGATTTGCTCATATCGATTATACCTTTTCTGTTATCGATATTTCCTTAATGGATATCGATAATTCATTCAGGAGTGAATTATCTGATATAAATAAAGGATTATTGATATTAATTATTCGCGTCTTGATGTCAAAAAATATATTATAAAGATCTCCTATATCCAAACGCAGTATGCTCCACCTGATATAAGTTCGCCAAGGCTTTCCTGATATGATAAGAATTGGTTAATGTCGGAATATTTTCTGCAATCACCGGATCTCTAGCCGTAGCCTGTATGGCTAATCTGATGAAGAATTGCCACGGAAATGGGACAGGTCAACAGTTCAATTGTCTGCGCACATGAGCACGATGAAACTTCGAGGAGTCGCACACAGAAAGCAGACTGCAAATAAAATATAGTCAATCCCATTTCGTCGTATTGATGTTCTTTCAAATTATATGCAGTGGTCGCATTTGTTCCCCTTAATTGTTCCAAATAATATACAATTGTCGGTTTTCTTTTCATTTTCAGCAAATTGTTCCAAAAAATATGTATTGGTCGCATTTGTTTCTCTTGAGATCAAACTGTTCCAAATAATATGTATTGGTCGCATTTGTTTCTCTTGAGATCAAATTGTTCCAAATAATATGTATTGGTCGCATTTGTTTCTCTTGAGATCAAATTGTTCCAAATAATATGTATTGGTGGCATTTGTTTCTCTTGAGATCAAATTGTTCGAAATAATATGTATTGGTGGCATTTGTTTCTCTTGAGATCAAACTGTTCGAAATAATATGTATTGGTCGCATTTGTTTCTCTTGAGATCAAATTGTTCGAAATAATATGTATTGGTCGCATTTGTTTCTCTTGAGATCAAATTGTTCCGAATAATATGTATTGGTCGCATTTGTTTCTCTTGAGATCAAATTGTTCCGAATAATACGTATTGGTCGCATTTGTTTCTCTTGAGATCAAATTGTTCGAAATAATACATGTGACATCAATCAATCTCTTCTGTGGCTTATAAAATGTAACGAACATAATATTGTGATCAGATTTATTTATGTCAAATTTTAATTTCTGCAAATAACACATCGTTGTTTTTTTATTCCATTTGACTCTTTCAAATTGAAGTCTTCTAATATATAATGTGCGTCTTTATTCCTTTATGACATTTCCAATTGTTCTACATAGTTTCCCACCATGTTCCGTTATCAAACAAACCCACTTCCCATGACTTGGTATTTCACTTTATATGTATTAAATCTTGTCAAAAAAATTCATAATTTTGCAAGATATTGTATCCAATCATTATAAACAAAATTTCATTCTTTAATCTCTAATGAATTTTACAGTAAATTTGGTACTACTCATAGCAAAATATCGACCTCACAGAATTTGAAGAGAGATTTGATGGATACAACAAAGATGTACACGGTATTCTCTCCGCAAAACACTGCCTGGACAGACCTGTCCACCCCGGATAATATCACCATGGAAAAGGTAATCGTATGTCTTGAGGTAAACACTTTCAATCCAGAATACAACAATGTTATGATGCAATTCCCAATAAGACGACATATCACCTTGAAGAACAACAAATGGCCAGCAAATTGTATACGCCCGGCACCATTTATTATAAAAGTAATACGTTTTTAAAATGAAATGCACGGGAAGAATATTAAATTGATATTCGGCGAAAAAACACCGAAAAAATCTCCATACGGTAATTTCCGTACACTATATCTTCCAACTGGTGTCAATCAATCACAGGTCAAATGTAAACAGTAGCATAAAAAAGGGTTTTATGAAAAACTAATAAAGATCAGCTTTAAAAAAAAATAAATAAATAAAAAAAAAAAAAATAATAAATAAATAAAAAAGGGTTTTTATTATAACAACGACAACAATAAAATCATTACACAAAAGATATTGTCACGAATAATCGACTGTATCACAGCTCATTCTGTGTAGCCGCTGATAAAAGAACCACTGTTTCCAGAAAACTGACAGAACAGGGTTTACTTTTAAACATATAATTTGAATCCCATATTAGCCGTTTAGATTTTAAGGGTTTGATTGGCTACCGACTGGTATTTGAAGGGCGGCAACCATAGATACGACATAAATAACTGCCATCTGGAATACCCACGATAATATGACCAAATAAACCCAGTTCCCGGTAACCCAGTTCTGGGCTTTCTCACATAAACCTTTTTATCATTGTCAGCAGGGGAAAAAAACATTTTAAAATAGGCGAATATAATGCTGACTACACAAAAATTACATGGTTTATCAAGAGAGAGAAAATAACAGAACAAAAACAGATGTAAGATTGTTGACTTATTCGCGAAGATATGTTTAATACACAGTTATACCTGTGGCTTATCAATTTTCTTTAACAGGTTATAAAGCGACATATAATCATGACAAGTGTGACAGCGGCCGAGTTAAAGTTGAAAAATGAATTGACGACCATTAGTGGAGAAAAACTGAATGTGAAAAACGAAAATGGCAAAGGTATGCATCATTATTTGAATAGTCTCTAGTTTAAACAATCCGAATGATATTTTCAGAATAAACACACACTTACCTCGTTGAATTCCAATAATGTTGTATTTTGAGTCAGTTTAAAACGATGGGCGTAATCTCCTGTTGTACAGGTGATCTGAAAACAATTGGACAACAAGCAATTCGAATGGATGTCAAGCCCTTTAATTATAGACCTTCAATCTTAATTGTCTCTATGTCAATAATGCATATTTATTACAGTTCCTAAGTGAATCTTTATTTGGCCACAGTGCTCATCATTCAAATAAAAAGACCACCAAATTATACTAAATAACTAACAACCAAATGGGCAACAATACGCCCCCCTGTAAAAAGGGTAAAAACAGCTACGGGCTGTAAAGAAAACCAACAACAACATTCCTTGGAGGAATTGTACTTCATTTTGACATTTATTTCCAATTTGTCGATAAATGAAGTGTGTTTTCTTTGACAAGTGAGGTTGATTCACTAATCAAAACACTAAGCAGTTATACTTGTTTAAGTGCTACATATTTTTCAGTTTGAACACACTACCATCATATAATGAGTTGTATAGAAAGGGTTCCTCAGGCATTATTTGCTTTTACATAAAAAGAAACGGTTGTACGTTATCAAGGACTAATTATTTGCACTTTATAAGTAGTTGGCTCCCCAGTACATGATATGTAGGGATGTTTGTGTAATCACTAGTGGGAAGCCGCACCCACCTACTGATAAGTAAGGACTGTGTGTTAATCAGTTAAATGTGCAGATGTGTACCTTGGTTCACCGTGAAAGCATATCTGAACGGAAGTGGTAGTGGACTCGATGTCATGAAAGAGGGAGTAGAGTTCATTGGGGTTGTGGGAGGTAGACTGTCTTCCCGTGCTTAGAGCAGTGCTACTCTGAGCGCTGCGTTGTGTATTCCGACAGGAATTTTCTATAATTTATAATTACTTATTTATGTTATAATCTGTTTCAGTCTACTTGGAATTCCACAATGTGAAAGCGGAAGTTAAATCTACAGAAAAGATGCTGACCAATGGAATTATTCATGTTATCGACAAAGTGTTAATCTCCACGACTACTAATTCTGCTGGCTTCAGCTGCATTAGTCTGGGTTCAGTTATTGGGTTCTTTGCTTTAAAACTGTTTTATATAAATTTTATGTCATAAACTTTACAAGCCGCTTTCTTGTAAATTATCCGTATTCCACTAAAAAAACTCGTCATTTAGTATTGCATTTATCCTTCATGGTCCATTCGCAAAAGATGTTTAGTCTTTTTTCGCCTTTAGATCACACTCCATTTTATTGAATAATCATTGTTTATGCCGGGCAATACGAAGCATTTATTAGTCATCTGTTCACTTTAGATCACATTTCATTTTACATGTATATTACATCCATTGTTTATATCGAAATATAAGAAGCATTTATTAGTCCTTTGATTCCTCTACATCAGACTCCATACCATTCAAAAGCACATGTTCGTCCTTAAATCATCACACATTAACATCACGTCATCTTCTCATAGCTGTGCAATAAGTTTGGCCATATAGATCTGGAAATATTATTTATTAGGGACTGTGTATCTGGGTATATATATATATATATATATATTTCTAAAAGCAATCACACAGGCACAGGCATGTAGATCAATTAAAATCGAAAAATCATCTTATGTTCTAGATAACTCCCAGAGACAAGTTTCTAAATAAACCTTA
>JARFOD010136664.1:0-13390 GCA_031763545.1 Mopalia muscosa
TTGGTGCCATGTTGGTTCAATTATGGTGACGCATCCCCCAAGCTGTGTTCAGACTCATCATTCAATCCATGAGGAGACGTTGCGTCGCAGTTAAAAACACTTGTGGAGCCGTTTTGGTGGACCTTTCAGTATGAACATGATTTTTATGGTATACTGTCCTTAATGGGTACAAAATGGAATTTAATCATTATTTAAACCCACTTTTCTTGTATGTTCAACTTATCGACATCCAAACGTGTGTGAAGTTTCTTTTTTGACTGAGTTTAGTTGGTTGGCAGTATGGGTGAAAATGGATTCAAATAATATTGAATATTGGAGCAGGTGGAAGCCCAGGATTAAAATAATTAAGGGTCAGGTATAAATTAATTTATTGGTGGGTATTTATGAATTTGTGGTGGGTGAAAATTAATCTGAATAAAATACTAGTGAAGAAATTAATGAAAGAAATTTGAACAGAAGACTCGTTTTGTTTTTTTCCTTGCTATTCACCCTGAACAATCAAATGTTGTATGGATTTTCTTTGGCTTGGGTTGTCTTGGAAGAGGGGTAATTTAGATTATTATTTTTAATAAAAAGCTCCGTGAAAACAAGGCCAATTGTATTTATTCAAAATATATATTTTTTTAATTTTATTTATTTAGTGTGTGCTTTGGCCTTGTTATCTTATAAAATACTTCAAAAGTTCTTGTACCTAACTTAATCAGGTGAGAAAACAGTTGGTACATGTAAGATAAGATGATTGACATAGAAAAGACACCTGCTCAAGTTCAATTCAATAACAAACACACACAACTTCATCTGTTTTCTCATTTATTTTCTCTTTTTAAAATTTACCATTAAGATGAAAGACAAATGATGCAGCAAGTTTAGAGAGGGTCTGGAACTTTTTTCAAAGTTATTACAAGGGTTTTGGTGAAGTATTACATGGTGTTTTGGTTATAAAAAAAAGTGGATCTTTTACTTAAAGTTATCCAAGACAGTAACAGCATATTGAGCTTACAGATAATTTTGTGCCAAAATTGGATTCAAAATTTGAACTTGCAATATCTTTATCGGGTAAACAGACCTAATTGCAGAATTACAATTATTTGCATTTACACAGTATTGTTAAATGTAATGCAGTTTATTTACATGTGAGATTGTCAAGATAAATCAAAACACATCCATTTAAACTTGTTTACTGATACACAGAGTTAATACATACTGTATGAAAGCAAACTCCACCAACTCAAAAGTTGAAACAATTTAATTTAAAACAAAGAAAAGCATGAATTTCTGCTTGCATCTTACACAAAATCATATTTTATATGACACATTTCAGCAATGAGTACTTATTAGCAAAAGTTATTAACAAAAAGAATGTGCTCCTCTCATATTTTACAAGATATTGTAAAATGTTTTATACATTTTTTCAAGGCAGTTTTAAAAAAACTTTGAAGATAAAATTTATTATTGTTATGTAGAAAGTAATGGAAACTGTCACTTTTCCTGATGTAACCCTCACTCTTCCTTATAAGGGAACATAGTCATACGGTCACATCCTCATCCAACCAATCAATCATTCTTTTGTGTCATTGGAGGAAATTCATTATCATCATCCAATCGTAATGCTCCAATTGCTGGACTCTCCAAATCTCCGCCCACTGCTCCTTGTTCTAGGTCTTGGTAAGGCTGAGATTCTGAAATAAAGGATGTCATGTTCTATCATAAATAGGTTAGGATTTTATAGCATATAAAGAAGATAGAACATTTTTGAATCAAGACGTCAGAAATTTATACATTGTTGAAATAAGCAAAATGTTAGGTTTTCTCCTTAATAATAGATAAAATATAATTTGTTTCAAACAAGCTAAAATAAATAATTAAAACAAACATGCTCTATCTTGCTTGCTTATATATTAGTATAAATAAATAACACATTTGACAAATCTACTGAAAAGATGCAATGTTAACAGTTGTTATATCCAACAATTCAGACTCACAAGATCAACAACTTAGTTCATGCAAATAACAAACGTTTTAAACAGTCCGGAAAGAATGAGTTTGATATCTGTTTATTTGATAGAATATGCAAATTAACCACATATATTTTGAACACACACATACATAAATTTATAGTCTTAATGTAGAGAAAGAAAATTTTCCCTTGCTGCACGGGGATTCCAACAGGGGTATGTGGGTAGCAGGACCAGTGGGAATATATATATATATATGTTTCTAAAAATTACAGCGGCACAGGGATGTCAATTAATTGAAACAAGGCCAGAGACAAATTTTTTAACAGATCCCAATTTTGAGTATCAAAATATCTCATAAATATGTAGTGGAGAATAAGAGTTACCACTTGTCTGATACAGAGGAAAGTTTAGTCGTAGTAAGTAAATCCTTGAAATTTTTCATTTTTTTTCTTCTTGTACATATTTTTTTTTTTTCTTCTTGTATATTTGGTCATTGAGAGATAGGAGCAGACATTTTAGGTCCAAACTATATAATATTTTCTTTTTTTACATTAAAAATATAAAAGAAAAAAGTAAAGAAGTGAAATGCGAGGTAACTGAACACAGGAATAGCTTACAACTAGTATTATTATAATGAAAACTAAGTACTGTTGTCACAAAAAGTACTTTAGGGTGTGGTCATAATCGAATCTTCTGAGGACATGGTGTGGCCTGTAGGGCATGGTCTGGCCTGTAGGGCATGGTCTGGCCTGGAGGGCATGGCGTGGCCTGTAGGGCATGGCGTGGCCTGTAGGGCATGGTCTGGCTTGTAGGGCATGGTCTGGCTTGTAGGGCATGGTCTGGCCTGTAGGGCATGGTGCGGCCTGTAGGGCATGGCGCAGCCTGTAGGGCATGACGTGGCCTGTAGGACAAGGCATGGCCTGTAGGGCATGACATGGCCTGTAGGACAAGGCATGGCCTGTAGGTCATGGCGTGGCCTGTAGGGCAAGGCGTGGCCTGTAGGACATGGCGTGGCCGGTAGGGCAAGGCGTGGCCTGTAGGATATGGCGTAGCCGGTAGGACATGGTGGGGCTGGTGAGAAATGGCGTGGTCTGTGAGACAAGGCGTGGCCTGTAGGTCATGGTGTAGCCTATAGGACATGGCGTGGCCTGTAGGACATGGTGTGGCCGGTAGGCGTGGCCTGTAGGACATGGCGTAGCCGGTAGGACATGGTGTGGCCCGTAGGACATGGCGCAGCCTGTAGGGCAGGGCGTGGTCTGTTGGGCATGGTGTGGCCCGTAGGACATGGCGCAGCCTGTAGGGCAGGGTGTGGTCTGTTGGGCATGGCGTGGCTGGTAAGACATGGCGTGGCCTGTAGGGCACGGCGTGGTCTGTAGGGCATGGCAAGCCTGTAGTACATGGCGTAGCCGGTAGGACATGGTGTGGCCCGTAGGACATGACGCGGCCTGTAGGGCAGGGCATGGTCTGTTGGGCATGGCATGGCTGGTAAGACATGGCGTGGCCTGTAGGGCAGGGCGTGGTCTGTAGGGCATGGCATAGCCTGTAGTACATGGCGTAGCCGGTAGGACATGGTGGGGCCGGTAAGGCATGGCGTGGTCTGTGGGACATGGCGTGGCCTGTAGGACAAGGCGTGGCCTGTAGGGCATGGTGTGGCCTGTAGGACATGGCGTAGCCGGTAGGACATGTGATGGGGCCTGAAGGACATGTGATGTGGCCTGTAGGACATGGCATGGTCTGTAGGGCATGGCGTGGCCTGTAGGACATGAATTACCGGTAGGACATGGTGTGGCCTGTAGGGCATGGTGTGGACTGTAATACAGTGTGGCCTGTAATACAGTGTGGACTGTAAGACTGTGTGGACTGTAAGACTGTGTGGATCGTAAAACTGTGTGGCCTGTAGGGCATGGTGTGGCCTGTAATACAGTGTGGACTGTAAGACTGTGTGGACTGTAAGACTGTCAGTGTGGCTTGTATACAGTGTGGACTGTAAGACTGTGTGGACTGTAAGACTGTGTGGACTGTAAGACTGTGTGTGCCTACTCTCAGTGCTAGACAACACAACAGATTGGCTTCATGTTGCTCAGGAGATCGCTTCAACTGCCCAGAGGAATTTTTTTCAATATCAATATTAGCAACATAATTGGATTTCTCTAGTTATTCCATTAATTAATATTCACTCGTAATTTTGGAGGACAGTTTAGAGGTCAGATGACAAATAGTCTAGATCAAATACGTCTGGTGGTAATTATTTATTATTTACAATGTGTATTTTTTTTAAAAGAAGAATAGAACAGAATATAGTTCTCATTTTGAAGCTATGTTTAAAAAGCACAATTTACCCTTCACATACAGTATTGCTAAGTATGGTTGACAAAATAATAATTAAAAAAAAGAAAAAACAAAATAAAGAAACCAAATAAAACAAAATTATTTCTTTTGTGCAAAGATGTGGAATAAAATAAAACATTACTATACAAAACCAATGCTATGTAATTTGTATATTTGGTATGTAATCTCTGCAAATGCAACATTAGGAGTATAGGTAACAAGTTACAGGAATGTCAAAATAACCCGATATTACCGGAAATAGAAAATACTTAAAGAGAACTACTAAAGTTTACTGTTATTTCTGTTCTACAAAAATAACAACAAAGGATAAAAATAATTTTAAAAAATGTTATTTAACCATGACACATTGACTTGACACAAACATGTATGTTAAATACACAGAAATCCACACTAATTGGTGGGGAGTGAAAAAATTAAACCAGGATCAGTTGCTCGAAGGACAGCTTCCAGTGGAAGAAATCCCTGCTAATTGACTAGAAACGATGGACATTCTCCGTTAAAGAAAAGAATCTACTCCTTATTTAGATTCTGATAAATTATCCATTGCCATGGAATGTAAAATTTAAAGAGATGTAAAACTGTAACAATAGGCCTACAGAGCAATTCTGCAAAAATGCAAAGTACAGAATCGTGCCATGTGCCAGGAAGTAGTTTAAAACTTCTTACATCCTGTTCTAAACATGTCCCAGTTTGGCTACTGGTGTAAACATCAATCATCCCACAGAGTGAAGCAGAACTAACCAACTGTAATTACACATCAACTTTACTCGTCCTCCGAGCATCTGACCTTTGGTTAAGGGTAGATTATCACCAGTCAAAGATAATGATGTGCGGTCAGTTTCTAATACAGCATTCCCTTCAGGCCCAGGCTGGAAGATGCCATCACAGTGGATAGAGGGGATAACCCTTACCTGAGACTGTCATATACCTACATAACATCTCCACCTCCTCCTCTCCCAAACTACCTGGTGATACACTAGTCACAGGATGACTTCGCTCTGATCTACTGTTCTCAAAACTCCCTGTGTTTTGTGTCTGACGCTGCAGTACATTGGCATAGCTTTCTGTTCCCCATGGTGAGGGAGGATGGGCCTTACCTGGCGGAGTCCCCTGGAGTAGTGTCCCTTGATCTGGTCGTCGCACAGTCGAAGCATAACTGGCACCTGATAGTGTTTTTTCCACATCAGGTGAATGAGCACCATCACCTGGACGCCCATCCAATCTGAAGAACACACAAAATGTACATAATAATAACAAATCACACATTAATAATTATTGTTTCTTTTGTAACTGAAGTTAAACGATGGCAAGCAGGCTAATTGGTGAATGAAAACATCATTCCATAATGACACTGCCAACGAAGACAAAACATAAGGCAAAGTACTACGACAATACAAAGAAGATAGACTTCTTGTTTGCGGCATTGCAAATTTTATCTGACAACACCAGGGCAAAAGGAATCTCTCTTTCACTATTCCATTGGCAAAATACATGAAAAGCTGTGGCACCTATTATTCATTGCTCTCATTTACAGACCTGAAAAAAATCAATAACCCACTTATTGCATCCAACAGAATTTAAACATAGGTGCTTTTCACACAGATCTGCCGACCAGCGGACGTGGCTTAGTGGTTAGCAAGTATACTTTGATGTACTGTTCACAGGATTGAGTCCGTCTGTCGACCCTCAGGTATAAAAGTGAGTCACAAGATGTGGCTCTGGCAATCGTGGGAGTGGTTTTCACAAAGTTTCCTCAGAGTTTTCCAAGGGAATAAGGAAAGGAGCATTGTGAAGCGGACAATCCGTCCCGCAAATACCCCTGAGTAGGATGTTAAACCCCATCAAACAAACATACAGATCTGCCAGAAATATATATTGATATACATGTTAAAATAGGTGATATGTTGAATTTTCAGTGTATCAAAAAACAAAAGATAAATATACTTGACAGCAGGGCTGCCTAAGAGCTTGTGTGTTCCGCCCAAAAAAAAAAAAGAATGCATTCTGTTTGACTTCAAAGTAAAAATGCAAAATAATTTAAAGTCAGCATAAATCCCTCTCCTCAAATGCTGTGTGACTTTTTACCAAAATTTTAGGAAAATTGGGCTATTCAATTTGGATACACAGGGCATAGCACAAATTATACACCATTTCCTCTAAAAAATTCTCACCTAATAAGTATATTTAATATGCACAGAATATAAGTTTAATAACCTCTTCCTTCCTGGTCATGATATCGGTGTGTAAACTTTCAGTACAGGCAACCGTAAAAGCATTTGCCAACAGAAGTAGCAAAGATGATCTACTGTTTGTAATTGCCAGTTGTGATATTTGAGAAGGACTTTTTATAAACTTTTTGTATTTTTTATATTTTGTTTTTGAAATGTATTTTTTTTCTTTCTAAATATTGAAGACAGTTTTAAACAAGAAAATGTAATGGATAGTTATTTTTGTTGAGCTTTATTCCCCAAGATCTGATTCTAAGCAAAAACAAAACTGGGCAAGAACCCTTGCCTTGGTTACACGGGCCGTTTTGCTTTACATATCAGAGAAAGTAGAGCTCCAGGTAACAGGTAACATAAAATCAGTTGATCGTACTTACCTATGTTGTCTCAATAACATACACTCTCCTCCCTCATTTGGATCTATATTATATATGTACAAATAACTGTCTTGTGAAGCCACTAAGAGGCGGGGTAATTTCTGAATCCTGAAAGAAAATATCAAATATAAATCCAATTATATCTGTTTTGCTTTTTGACAGCATGAATACATTTCTGGAAGACTGTAGTTGTAGTAATATTATGACAGCTTTTATGAAGACTGTACAATGAACTTGTCACAAATAAAAGAACAAGACAAATGTGAATTAATGTCAATTGGTTATAATGAAACAAAATAGCAGAAATCAGATGACTGATCAACATTGGAATTAGCTATCATACTTACGAAACTGGAGCTACTTAAATAGACTTAATTCTGAAATTGTTTTTAAATACATACAAACTTATTATTGGTCATATTGGAGCATTTTGGGAACAGATTGTCAAATAAACTGTACATCCTACAAAAGTATGGTACAAAAAGACTGACTTCTTAATACGGACATTTTGGTAAGAAATCTGAAGTGTGGGTTTGTTGGGTTATAGACTTACGTTGCTAATGCACAGACATTCCGTAATCCTGATGATGGTAGTCTAGCTGTGGCGAATGATCTCCCTTGATTAAACATCTCCGTGACTTGGGTGGGTAAATAATTTGCTGATGTCTTTAAAGCCTGCCCAAAATAACCCATCCACCCTTGAGGCTCATCTTGAGGCCGACTGTCAAATACAGGATTAATTTGAACTAACACAAATTTAGACTGAAAACATGCTAGATATCCATTGATTCTCTTTGGTAGTATTTATATAAAACTGGTTTCGTTTTAATGCCATCTGATCTCTGATACACATCTATAGTATAGTGACAAACTTGTTATTAAGTACTAGTATATATTAAACTTTGAGGGAACTACCAACATTGTTGTTCCTCAGAAACCAGGCCTATTTCAAGTCACACCCAAGGGAGCTGATCTGGTCAAAGGGAACTAGGATAAAGCTAGCTCCCTCAATGGTATGAGGTGAGAGCAAAAGCTTAACAGGGTGATGTTTTACTGAGGAGATGGCCATGTTCCATTTGTGATGTCATAACAATAGGCTAGAGGTTTATAAACTAATGAACCTTTTTCATGGAGTCAAGTAATTTGCTGTGAAAAAGGGAATGAGCAAACTATTAATATTGAAAATCTGTTATAAAGAGTAAACAAAAAACAACAGAGGAATAACAATACTTGATTTTGACCAAAAATACCACTTTAGTGTCCATTTTTTTGGTACAAAATAATCAACATTGATTAAATTTTATATACCATGTGTCTGATGAGACGAGGTGATGTGCTGGTTGCCAAATGACTTGACACTCGCCTACATGAGGAAACAGGAATAACTGAGCCTCTATATCACCTAGAACAAACACCAGAATTACACAGTACTCAGAACTGTGGTTCAGCAGCCTTCATACTGGTTCGTATTCAAGTATTGCCAGTAGATAAACATGGAATATATATATGCCTATATTCCAGCCTTATTACTCACCTATCTTTAACCATCTCAAGTTTAAATATATGTACAGTTTCTGTGTTACTCGAAGCAGACAAGTAAAGAGAGTCCGTGCTGAATGCCAGGCAGTTAATACTCACACATCTATAACAATCATGAGAGAAGAAAAGATAGACATCAATAAATCCATCTGGTTCTTTTATTCTGTACATAGGGAATAGTGGGTGGATGGGTGGATGAGTGGGTGGATGGGTGGATGGATGGATGGATGGATGGATGGATGGATGGATGGATGGGTGGGTGGGTTGGTTGGTTGGTTGGTTGATAGTCATATTTTCAAGGTTTTTTTCTGTTTCATTACACAGCCTTCGTCCCAGTGAAATACCCTTAAACATGGTGTTACATATCAATCAATCGATTGATTATTAATTAATGGCAGATTCTATACATCATGCAAAAAATTGATAAGTGATAAATGAGGCAAACAGCATACCCGCCATATCTCAGGTGTGGCACATTCTTGGTCTTATTCTCATTATTCACATTCAATTTACAACTAATCTCATTTTCAAACCTAAGATTTACCTTTTCATTCCTCTCCTGAATTCAAATAATTTTTGACCGTCTGGTACTGAGAAAACTCGAATGACTGTCCCCTGAAAAAAATATACATGTTGGTAAAGAAACTTAATTTGTCTGTTTGATTGGGGAAAACCCCTGCAACTGCCTGGGCGACATCGTGTGACTCTCGCATGTACCTCAGGGTGACAAGGGGACCTGATACATGGAAGGAGAATCAGTCAGCCATGCTAGCCACCATGATTATAGGCCTTAACAAGAAAATATAAAATATAAAAAGTCTCTGGTATATTACTAGAGCAGAATAGCTGCTTAAGCCATTATTGCTGAGACACTTTCTTCTCAATCTCTATCTTTTGAGGTGGTTTAATGGTGTGAATGGCTGCCTCTGCTGTGATGTTTCATATATTTATCAAAGTAAATAAGTTATTCTTACCACACAGTTAAAAGAGAATAAGAACAAATATGATCAGTTTTCCCATTGTTTGAATATATTTTAATATGAGTGAACACATAAGGGGCATGAAAATAAGCTGAGATATAAACTCAGGCCTTTGGTTTAACCATGGGAAGGCTGGTGTATTGAGCAGGAACATTCTTCAGAAGAAATTCTTTCTATTCTTGGACAGAGTCTATATGAAATCTGCTGTATATAAAACAGACAACAATTTTTCAGAAATTAAATGTTATTGACCTGATTATCTTAGATAGTCACAGAATCAAAAGTCTTAACTGGCATACATGTGAACACACATTTTTAAATGCAGGTCAACGGTAACAGAAATCTGGTTTGTACTGCCGGTAGATTTGATACTTTGGTTACATGATTGTTGGATGATGATCACAATAGATGTAACACTTAAACATATGTGTCAGGTACGTTAACTATGCTTTGTCTTTTATATGCTCGCTGCTTTTAATGTGCTTCATATCCACAACAGGTTCAAATCTATGTTGACAAACGTTCTAGGAGTCACAATGATATAGTGTAAAGAATAAACGTACCTTTTCTGAAGCTGTGGCCACTCTCGTTCCGAGAGGATTAAAGGCTAAAGCTGCTAATGGACTGTCATGTGCGGGAATCATAGTAACTGCTCGCTGTCAAATAATAATCTATTAATAGTAATTGATGTAGCAAAATCTATTCCATATATTTTAAATAAATGAAGAGGGAAAAATTAATATACAAGAGGGATATCTTATATCTGTTGAATTTTAATTAGACTATGCAATGGATTTCCTTTTGACAGGATTTTCTACACATAGCTGAATAGCCAGCCAAAATACACACCGATATCAGAGATGTTCATGAGCAACAGAAAATGCCACATAACAGCAATGATGACATTGTAAAATAATGTTGCAGGATAGATATCAAATGATGTGTCTACATGTATATGAGCTTGATGTCTCACGTAAGATAATGTATTGAACAGGAGCTAATTTCTTTAGGGCATAAATGATATGTGATAATATCACTAATGTACTTTGATACGCTGTATAGCAAAAACCACGTATCTTGAGTGGAACTACCAAATGAAAAAATTTGCCTCAGTATTGCTGAAAACAAAATTAGAAATGTTTGAAAAGCCTATAGCATTTGGATTTTATACAGTCTCAATTTTACAACATTATAATAATAAACTTATTTTTATTTTAATGAACAAACGATAAAAACTAAACAGGTCTTTATAGTAGCTGTAATATTGAAAGCAATTATAACTTACTAAGTTAACTGTGTCAAATATCTGAACTTCACCGATTTGGTTACTACCAGGATAAGCCAGGAAGGAGTTGTCATTATTGATAGAGAGGGCACAGAGACCGCTGGGGTTAGGGGGTGTGTCTCGTATTGTGTGTAAGACTTTCATGTCTCGTATGTTGTGAATGTACAGACTTTCCTCCAGGCATACTATCAGTCTCTGAAACAACAATCACAATTTATTCACAAATACAGGAACTTAGGAAACATGTGATATTGTATTAAAGCTGTCTGTAAATTCAACATCCTTAAACATTTTGTAAATTAATAAAAATGATTGTTTGAGTGATTGGTATTTAATGAAATATTCATGTCCGTCAAATGGGTGGAGGAAATCCCCAGGACACCACTGGCAACAAATACAGGGATAATCCAGGACAATCACAAGATAGTGTACAATGATACCACAAACATAGCGATTCTGTGTTGCCCCATAGCTCTGAAAACACCACGGCAAAAGCAAAATCCCTTTTACGGGACAGCTTAAACAGTCACAACCATAATTTTAACTTCTCTGGCAATTTACAGTTCCTCCAGAGTTTACTAAAGATATCTGATTATGTATTGAAAAAAATGATTTAATATCTTAAAGATAAACTTTGCAGAAAGTGCCACTATGCTACCCATACAAAATTAATTTGAAGTGGCATTCTTTTTACCTGATAAATTTATATGATTAATATTGATATTAATAGCACCTACCTGTCTGTTGAGTCTGACTGCAAGTATAGAATTGGAATAACTGTAATTGCATATTTCCGTCCCTTTTTTAAAATGGCACACTTTGAGTTTACGAGGAGCTGAAAGACTAACTATGGCCACAAGACTGCTGGAGAACAGTCTCTCCACAATACAAATATCTTCAGAATCTAAAAATATACACACAAACAAACAAATAAAGAAGTCATGCAATTACATCCATCATATACAGGCAAACCTACATTCGAAGTCTGAATTCATTCAGCACAATTTGTTATTCTCAGGAGATCCTGGTCACGACCTTCATAGGCCTGAATATTGCAACATCTTTGTTTGCAGGATCCATAAAAGACAAATCCATATGAGTGGGTTATGTGTAGTACAAAAGGATATTTCACTTATGAGATACAGCCAGTGTTCCATACCAATGGGCAATGGTAAACCCCTGGCCCATAACAAACAACAATACAAATGTTAAATGGAGACCTGTACAGGATGAGCACTGACTCAGTCTGACTGTTAATTTGATTAGAGATTAATGCCATATTTGATGTTGTTTCACTCCTATTATATGACGGTGTGCCAACTCAATGGGAATAATGCTTGACCGTTAGCGAGAAGGGTGTCTCAGTGTCTTTGAGACACCCAAGAAGTCATTTGAGACACCCAGTTTCAGTCATATTAAACATGGGACAGATAAGGGAACAGTAAGATGAGACAACCTGTTTCTGTAAAAATGGTTATTTGAGACACCCTCTTCTTGATTTCTGGTGTAGTGGCAACAAACAAAGACAAGACAAGACAATCACAGAACGATACAAACACATCACAAACCATTTGGCTTCATGGTGCCCTTTAACTCTGCAAACACTATGGCAGCAGGAAGCTCATACGAACAAATACAGAGTTCAGCTAGACACCATCAAACATCTGACTAAGTAACTTGTGTCGCCCTTTAATCTTAAGAGCATCAGGGCAACATAAACTTTCCTCCTATCAACCACTGATCCAATACATTTTCCGTAATGTTTGATGCTATGTATGAAATTTGAGGTTTAGGAATGACTTTTTGTCAAGTTATGAACACACTTACACACATGGAAAAAATTACAAAAATAGGCAACAGTGGTAATTATTGTGGAATTTGTTACATATAATGCATTCCTATTCGTCTTCCAAACAAGCAAAAGTAAAATTTCATTTCTGAAGTTTATATATAAACAGCATTACTCCTTCACTCACCATTTTCATAAATTTGTTCAAGTTTATCAACAGAGCTTAAAGAGAAAAGTTTGTAACCAGTCTTCGTTCCAACAGCAAGTGACCTGATAAAGAAAAGAAGCAGTTCTTGTGAGCTAACATATAAGCTTATTAGAACTTATAAGAGAATTTTGGCCTGAAATAGTGTTTTGAAAATGATTTATATCAAAATATTTCCCATTCAGCTTGTCAACAGTTGTTGACAACAACAGATACAGAGTTTCGGTGATCACTTCAAGTACACGATGAATAAGCTGAACAAAGATGGGCAAATTTTTAACTAATGTATATTTGTCATAAAGAGGCTGTACTGGGGGTGAATCCGCAGCTCGAACGCAGCTAAAGTTCCTCATGCACTGAAAGTGCTCCGGCATGTCTGTGAGATCCCCAAATTCATACTGAGGCCGTACTCACCACGTACAGATTCCCAACTTTTGCACACGTTTTTGCAAGTAGACAGCACGCACTTACAAGTACAGCGAGTTGGGACCACGGCTTAAGGTAGCATTAACATTATACATTTTTTTCATTGCCCATATACAGACTTTGCTGTACTAGATTCAGGGATAGATAACATGTAGCATAAGCTACAATCACAATTCAGCTTAGCACAATGTATAGGGCTAATTCCTCCATCTTAGCCCTACGTCCCGCCTATCTAAACCCATGGTGAAAGTTGGAAA
>JARFOD010136675.1:0-13390 GCA_031763545.1 Mopalia muscosa
GGTTAACTTGGACGTTAGAAACAAATATATATCATTACAACATGTGCATTTGGTCGTGCAGTGTGAAAATAAACTCCTGTTTCAAATTCTCTTTTGCGTTTCTTTTTTTGAAGAATGCATATAGATATCTCATCTTTAAATTATCGATGTGCAAAATTGTTTATGATCTCTAAACCTGCAATGCATATTTTCTATTATCAAGGCTTTGATTTACTGCATAGACGCTTATTATCTCAAACAGAAAAACATGTACCGGGTACAGTTTGTTTAAATAACGGTATTAAATTAAAAAAGAAAGAATTGTATATGTTAATTTTAATTTCTGTACGTATCAAACAAGTTGTTGAATTGTGCAGAGAAAGCTGTAGCAGCGATTGTTTTTCTGTGACGTCCTTCGTCTACAGTGCCGGATATCTACTCACAGGATGGTTGTATTTCCGTTAATCGCCATCGACAACATTGACCAGAAATACCTGGATCCTTGGTGCCCTAAGGTCCGAGATTAGCAGGGAAACAGGAAACTCGAACGCTAGTGGTCTAATAAAATATGCTTCATTTTCTATTCACTCTGTACTGGAATGTCGTTGTATACTGTGTTTTACAAGCTAACGTCTTTTCTTGATTTTGTCCTTCCTTAATCCCGTCCTTCCTTAATCCCGTCCTTCCTTTACCACGTCGTCCCTTAGTCCCGTCCTTCCTTTATCCCGCCCTTCCTTAATCTCGTCCTTCCTTAATCACGTCCTTCTTTTATCACGTCCTTCCTTAATCCCGTCCTTCCTTTAACCCGTCCTTCCTTAATCTCGTCCTTCCTTAATCACGTCCTTTCTTTATCACGTCCTTCCTTAATACGTCATTCCTTAATCACGTCCTTTCTTTATCACGTCCTTCCTTAATCCCGTCCTTCCTTAATCCCGTCCTTCCTTAATCATGTCCTTTCTTTATCACGCCCTTCTTTAATCCCGTCCTTCCTTAATCCCGTCCTTCCTAATCACGTCTTTCCTTAATTAAGGGCTTCCTTAATTACGTCCTTCCGTCGTATACCTTCAGTGAGCACGAACAATGTATTCCAACACAAAGTAAGACGTTTTATGGACGAAATTAACTGTTTTTATAAGGTTAATGAGATCTTAGTACTGGATAGATTTAGACCTTATTGTTCGGGAGTTAGATTTTTTCCTCTTTTGTATATTATCGTACTCTGTGTATTCCATTTATATCACACTTACTAACGGTTATTTGTTGTCATGCAAACGATTTTCACGCTTTTACTCAAAGTTCCATAATTTATAAGCTTAATGATATATCTTGGAAAAAAAACTTGTTCTTGTTCTCATTTTATGGTGAGACATTTGATGAATTATTAAAACTAATATCTTGTTTTTACAATCGTCCTATAAGTGTAATGCAATACTCTATTATTAACTTAGAAATTTTCCATATAGAAAGTATTAGTGAATAATTCTCTGTCTCATGTTGTCTGTGCTCCATTGCAGCCCCAAGCGGTTTGTCCTGAAGCAAATAGTTTATCATTGTAATTGATTTAACAGCTTGCTGGAGATCGGTACATGAGTCTACACACCATGAATGGAGGCATTTTGTCAGACAGAATTTATAATGTACAATGGAAACATCATTTTGATTGTCGGATTTACAAGAGAATCTCATATTTTATTTATGATTTCCAGGGACATTGTGTATCAGTTAAGTTGTTGGTGAAGCAATGTGTCTATTATTCCTCGTCAATGAAGACAGCTAATGGCTGATTGCGGCTGGCCAAGCTATTAGTGTGACCACATGAAGCCCGTCTGCTTTGGGATGTCCTTTAATTGTATTTGTTTGTTTGATTGGTGTTTAACGTCGTACTCAAGGGTATTTCACTTATATGACGAGGGGCAAAAGTACAGAACATCACAAACGAATCTGCTTCCTGTTAGGCTTTAGCTCTGTGAACACCAGGGCAACAGAAAGCAATTTTTTTCCTCGCCTGTTACGATCGTCCAAGGAAGCCGACGGAGTATTCAGCAGGGCCATGGCCCACCCGTTCCATCACGGCGCTCCTTTAATTGTGTCTTTCCGGTCCTGTCTTTGTATCCAGGGGCGTTAAGAAATAACCTTAAATACGACCTCGCACTTACAGGCCTATAGGATACATGGGACTTTGGAAAAAATACTTTAAGACTTTTCTATAACATCATTTAGTATATTATTGGATTTTGTATGCTTAACTATAGGACGACATAATTATCCTATCGGATGTCCAAAATCCTATGGTATCCTATAAGAGTTATCTGTAAGGATTAACCCAATGCAATGAATCAGAAAAACACAGAAATACAAAATCATATGAACTCGATGAATGAAGTTTCGTACTGTATAAGTCCCTGTAAGGTTACGATATGAAGTTAGCAATTTGTTTATTGGATTGGGGAAAACCATCCGCGACTACTCTGACAACAACCAGAAATTAAACAAGACAAACTTAGAGCAATCATGGGTCGCAATACAACCATAATCATCTTAATGTTGCTCTTTAACGCCGTGATCGCCAGCAGAAAGCTCCATCCCAATTTTCCATTTAGTTGGAAGATCAAACAATATACCTGTCATTGTTACTATAAATACTGGTCAATAAGTGGAATAACACCACAGTATGAGAAGTGAATGCTACGTCACGTGATTCAGTATCAGATACGTGATTCTGATGCGTTATCCCAATTTCCATTAAAAAGAATAATTTGACTTAAATTTATACTACATAAGAAGTTGGACAGTTGGACACCACCAGAGACAACCGGCTGTTAAACGTAGAGTAAAGAAGTACTGTATGGTTTAGCTTTAACCATATGATGTAGACGATTGCAGGATGGCGAGTTGTTGTTTGATTTTATCGATAACAGCTCGCCTGATTTTCACCAAAGTTTATCTCTGCTGTGAGTGGGTGAGTACGATCTCTTTGAGGAACAGCTGACGTTGTTGGGAAGCGTGTCAGATACTGAAAGTAACTTTATTGTATAGACCGGACTCGAAATTGTTACATTGATTGTACATACACAATGTGCAAAAACCAAAATTTATAAATCGCACAAATAACAAACTTGTTTAACAGGGACACAACAGTAATGTGTTAAAAATGAGTTTTACAGGTAAAACAAATACGGTTTCTGATTACCGCTAATTAAGATTTCAAATGATTTACCAGTAATTTAGGCCTGCCTCACTTTGAAACAAGATAAAGCATCAAAATGTGGGTTTCTAAAATCTTTGCCGAGAACAATAGACAGTGTTTGTGGTTTAAAACAATTTGAAATCCGAAATCATTTTAGTTTAAATTGTTGTTTACCGACTAGCGACGAAATTCCTTTTCCGACTTATATGCGTATTGTTTAATAGTTACACAATTTTATGACAGGTATGAGACCAACAAGTGTCGTAAAGCAAAGTATGTTTGGATTGATACGTATCATCAGAGAAAAACATTTACACAACAGTACGGTTTCTCAAGTTAAAGTATGCCTAGTAATGAACAAATCAAGTGTATTGCAGGAGAACAATAAGAATCATTCGAAAGAATGAAAGATAAATTGTCCGATTTGGGCTTTCTTTATGTTGACCTGTCTATTTATTTAGGACGTGACTTATTAAAAACTGAGAAGCAATCGTGCATTAAGTTTTACCAACAATGTGTTTTATTTAAGTTAATATCACGTCCGGGTGAATTCTGTTACAATCCCTCCAACGTGATATTTCCAGTTTGTGATATTTTCATGTCGATAAGAATAATCTCAAAACTGCCAACCAAACACAATTTGGTTTATTTGAGACAAATGATTTTCCGACAAATCCCAAAGAAGTGTTTTGAACAAATCCTTAACCTGCTAGACTTTACAGTTCAACCAGCTTTTGTTGATACGTCAACAAACAGACTGGGGAGAATTTCACTTCTAAGAACACGTATGTGGCCACAGTACGTTTACTAACTTTTCTGCAGCATATAAAAATAAGCCTCTGACCGATGCGAATCAAAGGTAAAGAATAAAACAAATTAATAGAATGTGAACAAAGATTTCGTTTTATTGATTTGAAAGAGTAAACCGACTGAGTCGAACTGAAAATGGATACCAGTCTACTTGACGTAAAGAAAATCCCACTAGAGGACATTTCTGCCAAGACAAACATGATATGTTTACTTTGACTTCAAAGGTCGGGTAATCTTGCAATAACCAATTCATTTTCTTGGATTGTCTTGGACACGTTTACAGCCCAGATGGTTCAATTTGACCAGCCTCCTGTCTGTGTGTACTCAAGTCTGTTGACCGACAGGAATGGACCATAACCTCTGATCAACATGGTCTGGGCTGTGCCAGAGATATTTGATGTTGACAGCTTTAGGCCGTCCGTGGTATCTCCACTATAGGAGCATTGCTGTTAAGCATTATGCAATATGTCCTGAGAGTTCATTCATTGACATAACTCCATAAAATTGACGAACTGATGAATTTTTATACAAAATTAACAATAAACACAAATTCCGTTTTATTTGGATTCAATGATGACTCGTTAGTGTAACATCATTACGAATCCTTATTCTTTGCTTTCCAGCGATGAGTTTATCATAACACGGTTCAGACGGGGCAAAACATATAGGATCGAAATATCGAGATCAGATGGAGTCTTTTGGTTTTCGGATTAACAGTATTTTTTGTATAAGGTCACTAAAACCTATCGACATATTGATGAAATGAGCAGCCACTCACTGGACGGAAGTCTGTCACAGAAATAAAGACTTTGAAAAGAAATCTAATTTGAGTCATCATTGATATTGAAAAGAACTACTTGATGTTAAATCATAAGTCAACACCCAAAGTGAATTTTTTTGGAAGTCGTGCTGCAATTAAACTGAACAATATACCATGTGTGTCGCGATACATAAATCAGTGAACAGAACATCCGCTTCTAGTGGAGATTAATATAAATGAAAACCAAAAATTAAAAAACCAGATGATCTGATCGAGCTATGATAAAGTCTGTCTTTTAAGAAAAGTTTATTATTTTACAATCCCACGTTAAATTTAAACAGGAGCTAAATTTCAGCGGATTTGTTTATTCATCGACCGCTATCCGTTACAGCCTTCCAAGGAATGAACTATGCTGAGATCATCATATAATTCTCGGGGCTCTTGTCTGAAATATTACAAGCTTTCTGAGATATGATCTATCGAGATACCATGTCCGGTCATCATAAGGTATGTACGTACATTTTAAATAATTTCAGTAGCCTATCAAGCGAAGCAATAGAGGGTAGCAGCAGATGACCGTCCCGACTGTGTTTTGCAAAACTGTGCCGATCCTAATTGGTATTTAATAGGTCTCCAGCTCTGTTCACCGAAATTAGTATAGATATGGCAGTTGCGGTTCGTATTTTCTGTTACAAAATAAGGAGGGTCGTTCTTTATCATGTACAAAAGTTCGGCGGAGTGTTTGTTACTATTTATGTAGGCAGAACATAATCAGATACAGTAACAAAGTTTAATCCATAAGAATAAAATATTTGCCAAAAGTTGTAAATCTTGTGTAAAAGACACATCGGCGTATATAATTATCCGATTCAATATACATCCATGTTTTATCTGACTGTTCGTGTGGACGTGCCAAGCTAAATGCAACCGAGGAACGTTCCATTGCTTTCTATCAACAACAGCTTATTGTATAATGTCACGCGTGGGTGAGATTCCAGATGTGGTTGAGTCGTTTTTACATTGCTCAAAAATCATTGGTTAATTGAAAAGCCTCTAAAAACCAGGGTATTTTCTAAACGGATATAAATAATTTTTTATCCAATTGTATAAGGATTGCAAGATACCACTTTTCTGTTCAATTTATATTTCTTCTATTAGATTTGCTTTTTAAAATCGCTTCAAAAGCATCGGTTTAGTAGCTAAAAAAAATCCGGTTCTTTCCAAAGAAGTATATAGGAGTCATTAAATCTTTGAATCTCATTAAAAGAATTTCTTTAATCCAACTTTCTTTTATTTTTTTATCTGCTAAACTATTTACTTTGTCTCTCTATTTCATGTATACCTCAGACGCTTCAATTATCTAAGTTTGCTGTGTTTTAAATATATTATTCTTCTGCACAATTCTCAAACATGCTTTTCTTGTCTTCCGGAGTATTCTGGCAACACTAGAATTGTCCAACTTTACCTGTAACTAGAACATCGTCTTAAATCGCTCATATATTAATTGATTCGTTTTATATTACCATTTGATCAGTTACTTTACTTTACTTTGAGAATCGAAGGAGAACTCTTTTTGTTTCAAATATCATTTCAGAGAAAAATATGCTCTTTGTTTTACCAAATGTATTCGCACTAAGATTTTGTGATAAAAACGAAAGGTTTCTCCTACTCTATTCGTTTTACCAAACCTGCATTTGTAATAACTACATAATGTTACTGGTTATAATATAGAGTATGTCAAATTAAACAAGCTAAACACTCCCTCTCCATTGCTAGACTGTCTATATATATAAACATGAACATTGTAAGCGAACAGACAGGAAAAGAAGTAAAATATAGACAATGTTTAAATCCAGATTCACCAATGTATGTCTGTCATTTTATTTTATTGTATTGTACCCAGGGAAATAATGGTTAGTGTTTGTTAAAAACATATACATCCATTGCTGTTTAATAACATTTTCTTTGGGATAACTTTGGGATAAATGTAGCTTAAAATAATAAATGTCTTTCATTTTCCTCGCCTGAAAAGACCAGTTGTCTCCCTGCTCTCCAACATTTCAATGTGTCTTACTCAACACTTCTTACTATTGCATCCATCGTGATTCGAACCCCCATCTTTTGACTTATAGCTCCAGTGGTCTATTCATCTGAGCTCTAAATACCCCCATGAGTTTTCTTTCAGGTAATTTTATAGTCATGAAAACACGCGAAAAGACAAAAAGCATTAAATGAATAAATACAAAGGAGTGATCCGCAGTAAAGCGATAAAATCGAAAACCTATTAATGTGTGTGTTTCATCACCGACGATATGGAAGCCGAGAGCGGTCATGCATGCGATCTACCAGTGAAAGCCATCGTCAAATAGTTACAGTTTCACTTTAAGATAACAGAATATAAAAAGTGAACGATTTATGGCGATTGGCATGTCGGATATGTTTTAACCTATATATTGCTGCAAAAAACAACAATAAAACAATGAGTGAAATTTAACTGAATACGTGTTCGCATAGAAAATATGTAATAGTTTATTATTATGTAAGAAAATACCGGTGTTCCCCAAATATAAAAATGGTCCGTTTAGTTGATAAATTAAGGGCGTGGATTCGGGCCGACACAGATATATACAGTCCAAGCCATTTGTCGTAATGTCTAACAGTTAAAGCGTCGTGTACTTCATGTCTTTAAATCCACGAAGGTAATCCCTTAAGAAAACATACCATTGGATATCTGACAGTTATCCTATACCGCTTCCAGAAAACGTCTGATTTGCTAGCGACTTACTCAGTTCAATATATTCTAACAAAACTGTCCATAATTAAAATGAATATATAAGTTTTAGAGTATAGCGTTGTTTTTGTTTGTTTCTTTGGTTTGATTTGGGTTGAACGTCGTACTCAATGGCTTTTCACTTATATGATGACCGATTGACCATTCTACACTGCTCCTTGCTTAATTACGGTGAAAAATCGGGAGGAAACCTATAAAAACACCCTCACGATTGCCGAAGCCACATCATGTGAGTCACTTATATACCTGGTGGTTGACAGACGGACTCGATCCCGTGAACGGTAAATCGGTTACATGCTGTTGGTTTGAATCAAAATCAAAATTGAAAAATATCTAACTTCCCAGACCCTGGTCTTTAACCCTGGTTGTTTATGACACGCCGGCACGTCCACATGGTTAATTATTCCTTATACTTGAAAATTAGAGTAGAATATCCGAATAAACCAAAATAATGCGATTCGAAGTCTTAATTTGATACGCGAATAGGGTTTTTAGTTGAATTCACATGCATTTGCAAGTATGTATATGGTCTGAACGCGAGATCTTGAAAACAAATACGTTTTGAATGAAGGAGATTGCATGTCTCCATAAGCCATAGTACTGTGGCCATTACATACCTTTGTAACATTGTCACCAACACGTACATCTGCTTCAAAAACGACAATGTAAAGCAGTTTTGCGTGGCACGTCGGTAATAAAATACAGTCTTGTCCATTGAAGACCGTGTTTGTTCTCGCAAATTTTGTGAAACCCCCGTGCTCATTGAAATCAAAGTGAGCCTTATTGTGTGCGACGGCCGTCTGGTAGGAATAGAGAATACACCGATTTTATTGACATGCTGGATCCAACTACCAGAAAGGGACACTAGAAGAAATGTCTGCCAAAATAAACATTGGCCGTATACTTTGAGCACAAAGAGTGGGAAGGAATCCATTCTGAAATCAATTAATGTTTTTATTATTTTATTTTCTGAAGAGAAAATCTTCTCTATCTTGTATGTACGGGGAATATAATTTAGAGACAGTGTACAGATAGTACGTGAATACGCCCCGATTAGCTTTTGTATGTGGTCCTACCGTATTTCATGAAGTAGGCCCTATAGCACGGAATCAGGAGTTTTACATAACTATTCTGTGATTTGTTACCCTTGACATTTTGTAATTGTCCTTGAGTAATCTGGAGCAATTCCAATGTCACACCATTCCCGCCGTTAATTTCATTATGTGTGTAGTTGTTTTAAATCAAACTACGAAAAGAGACTCTATCCAATGGACTATAATAACAATTCCATCCCAATAACAAAAGCACGCCTTTAAGTTAGATTCAAATAGGTTTGGGTTGGCTGGCGTCACTTTAATCAGCCAGGAAGCAGATGGGTAAAACACTCCGACATCAACATTAACGATAGGAATTTTTAACCAAAAATAAACATAGCCAGTTTATCCGGAGAATAAAGTTTTTGCGATCCCAGCAAAATCAATTGGTTCGCTTTGAACATTTTCTCAGAAAATATTATGGGTCAGATTTAATGACGAAGATAAACATTCCCTCTTCTTTGATCCCCTTGCTTCGGTTTTTATAACTGATCTTCAAAATTCTTGTACACCATAAATTCAGTCTGATCGAAAAACTATTTGGTGCCTTTAAATAATTTAGTTTTTGCTACACACACATATATTAATTCTTGTTTTCTTTATTTATTTATAACTTTCTTTCTTTCTCTCTCGGCCCTCTGACTTAAGGCATTTTTTGTTGCGAGTAGCAATGGTGTCTTTTTTTTGGTTAAATTTCTTCTGTTCTTTCTTTCTTAGATCAACAGGATCAAGCCATAGTCGGCAATAACATATGGTTTGTCAGCATTATTATGGCAGGAAAACTATATACATCCCAGAACAACAACAACCTCCCACTAGATGATTAAAATATTTGGATATAACTCTTCCTATATCATAAGGTAACGGACAAATATATATCTATAAAACTGTTTGCGCCATGTCGAGTGTAGTACAATAACTATGCCTTCAAATATATTTATGTTTTTAGCCGTGAAAGTTAGCATCTACATTCCAAGTTTGATGTTTTATTACCAACCTATGGCCGCCATTGGCCGTCCTGTTTTGTACTTCCAGCTTAGTGGCTGTTGGTTACATTTACTTTCAAGCTATGGTGTTTACAACATAGGCAGACCTAAATGTTGCAAAATTATGCAAAGGAAGCAATACTGAAGCTTATGGAGACATGCAATATCGTTCATTCAAGGCGTATTTGTGTTCAAGATCCCGCGTTCACACCATATACATACCTGCATGTTGCACAGTTACACAATGTCTGCCATATTTTGTGGAATTAGGTGAAATGCAACCTTGTTTTTCATTGCAGGATGAGGAGAGCGAATGTTTAGTCCCATGTAAATCGGCAAATTTGTTTTCATGTTACGCAAAGCACACATAAATGTTATAAAATACAATTTATTGGGCATTTGGTGAAAAGTTATCTGTTTTGTCATTGCAAAAAGACAAAGCCATATTCTAAGTCTGACGATAATCGGTAATTATTGTTTCACTTGGTTGTATTCACAAGACCTAGTTACATCTGGCTTTTTACATACACCATTGGGAGACACCAGTATTTAATAAAACATTGCTGGCGCATGATGTTTAATCTTTTGTTGTTGTTCCAGATTAATCTAATGTCATTAGTCTTAAATTACATTTCCGTCGACAGAGCTATCCATTTAATTCATTATATTTTGAATTATTTTCAACAAACCGTCTTTCATTTTACTGTCACAATGTGTCCGATCCTCAGATTAACAAACCCATTCTACCCCTAAATGTAGAAGCAAATTGGTATGAATTAGTTGAATCGACTGATACACGACTCCACGTTTTAAATTAACGTGGGCACCTTAAACAGGCTGACCCGAGGATGTAAAAGCCATCTGATGCGTCGACATGACATGTTTATTTTATCCAAAATAAACATGGTCTATTTACACTGAGCGCACATTTTTTCTCTAGTGCTCAAAATCCATTGATTTCCTTTGAGCCTTCTCATTCGAAGTCTACATTTGATTCACAGACACGACATGGCAAATCAACGTGTCTAAATAATTAGAGATAGGATTATTTTGTTTGTTTGTTTGATTGGTGTCTAACGTCGTACTAAAGAGTATTTCACTTATATGATAAATGATTGTCCACTTCACATTGTACACAGCCTTCTTGCGGTGGAAAACCGAGAGGAAACCCCGTAAAAAACACCTCGCTATTGCCGGAGCCACTACATCGAACTCGCTCATATATCTGATTGTACACAGGCGGACTTGATCTCCTGAACGGTAAATCGAAGCAGGTTCAGTTTAGGAAGCGCAATCGCTACCATTAAGCCACGGCCACGGCCGCGGACCCATTGGTGATGGGATAAATCTACAAACGACTACAGATAACTCTTATTAATGCACGAGAGTCTCTAATCTATTCTGATATATCTTCTTTGAATTAGATTATATTCAAATTCAATTATACATTTGTCCCCCAGCCGTGGCTTAGTGGTAGCTTGTGTGATTACTAATCCTGCTTTGATGTAGGCCTACGATCTGTTTTACTGTCCAATATCTATACAATAACAAAAGAAGATATCGAAGTCTCTTTTGTCTATCCCTATTTAAGGACTGGAAGTAGAAAAGGCGATGACAGATACGTGGCATAAGTTTATAAGTTTACAATTACTTAATAAAATGGTGATTTATTGTGAAATTTTCATTTTAAATAAAGTCAGACTTCCGTTTCCTGTGGTTTAGGCCAAGGCCATTAGATCTATTTAAGAGGTCCTCTGGCTAAGGACAGTTTGTTTGAAGAGTAGCAATATTGTGTTTGCGTTATTTTTTGGGATAACACTTTCTTATATTGAACAGATTCCTGTTAAAAAAAATTGTAGATTTAAACGCGTCCGGGAATCGAACCCACGACCCTCAGAAATAGGCACTGAATCGCCAGAAGTAAATATCAGTCACCTAGATCACTCAGCCTCCCGACCTTCTTCTATTTTAGCAATACTGTCTTTACTTCGCACTGGAACAAAATTAATTTTTCAACTGTATTGAAACGTTTTTCATCTTCGTTGTGCTGGTGTCAATTATTGTTGGAATAAATCTCCGTTATGTCCAAGACATACCCTTAAACAAGGTTATACGGCTAGATCAGACAAAATGAGCAGTTTTGCGAAACGTTTTCTGAACATATGGATTTCTTAGAAAGCTAAGTTGCTAACTTACCTTTGTGCTTCAATTATTTTGGACCCAAGTATAAAATTGACCCACTACCTTATCTAAGTGATTAGCTTCTCTTCTTTCCAATCCTACCCTGATATACCGAACTACCTATTGGGTGTTTGCCAGTTGACCATCTAGATCGTACCTGCTGGTATTTGGTGGGTGTCAAATAACGAGACTCAAACAAACGCGGGATGGTTTTCGCAAGATTATCTGCTGTATTAAAGAAAGGGATGGTGTGATGTGGACGAGCTGTCGCCATATAAATGAAACATTCCTTGTGTACGAAGTGACCCCAATCAAACAACAAACATAAAGTATTATACGGACCTTTGATTATGCCATTTCGTTTCTCTAGTATATTGACACGCGACCGTGTCTTAGTGGTTAGATTTTCTGCTTTTTAAACCTACTTCAATATGGCGTCCATGGGTTTGAGTCTGCTTGTCGACCATCAGGCATCAGGACTTACATGATGTGGTTCCAGTAATCGCGTGGATGCATGGTTTCCACGATGTTTCCTCACGGTTTTTCCGCCGAATTGAAGATTTTGCTTGTTTGATTGGGGTTTGACTTCGTACTCAAGTGTATTTCACTTATATGAAGACGGATTGTCCACTTCACACTGCACCTAGTCTTATTACGGTGGAAAACCGAGTGGAAACCTCGTAAAAACCACGCCCGCGATTGCCCGAGCCACACATGTGACTCGCTTATATACCTGGCGGACTTGATCCCGTGAACGGTACATTGAAGCAGGTTCAGTTTAGTAAGCACACACACTACCACTAATCCACGGCTACGGGCCCCCGAAAGAAAAGAGCAGTGTGAAGTGATCAATCGGTCACCATAAAAATGTAATATACCTTGTATACGACTTTACACGCTAATCATGCAAATAAGCCAAGTAATAAAGGATAAAAACAGTTCATATTAAATTTTTTAAAAAACCAAACAAGTTGTCCCATTCTATTCAGAGGGTATAGTTCCTTATTGATTTTAAAATGTTTTGAAATGAGTGTGGTAGCAAATCGAAAAAAAACTCAATGTTAAAGAGGGAGAAACGATTTGCCATGTCCACTGTACTTAAGTTACCGAATTGGCTCCTAAGTTATAACGAAAGAACCTCACGGGCCCTCAGCACGAATTTTTGTTTACAGTGGATATAGTATACGCTCGTATAACCAGCGATCGATGTACAGTAGCTCATATTGACTATACCCTATACGCTGGTTCATATAGCAAAGGTTTTCAGGTAAAGGGCGGCGGAGTTAGGCTCTAGACTCACACCAAGTTCTCTTGGTTGATCTGGTCACATGAGCATACAGGTTTGCAAAATGGCGGAGCAAAGTTCCTGGCGAGAGGACTGTATGCGCATGTAACCAGATCAACCAATAGAATTTTGTGTGAATCTAGAGTCTAATTCCGCCGCCTTTTACCTGAAAAGCTTTGCTATATGAACCAGCGTATAGGGTACAGTCAGTATGGACTACTGTAAGCCGACCACTGGTTATACGAGCGTAGATATAGTAGTGCTGATTTGTCTTTGTTTAATTCACTAAGTTGTAAGCCTGTGATCAACGTTTCCAT
>JARFOD010136686.1:0-13389 GCA_031763545.1 Mopalia muscosa
CACTGCGGCGTGACGCCGTAGAACGCCGACGCCGCAGAACGCCGCCGCCGCCGCAGGACGCCGCAGCAGTGCATCGTAGTGTCGTGGCGTGCTGGCCCATAGGACTCCAGCAGCCATGTCCCCATGACGCCATGACGATGTCACTGCGGCGTGACGCCGCAGAACGCCGCCGCCGCAGAACGCCGCAAGACCAGTATCGCTGTGCTAATACACCGACCGACCAACCAAGCATTTAGTGAATTATTTAGGTAATTTTTAAATCACCCAAGTAGTTTTCAATAGTGCGTTCATACTCAATGTATAATTATGCCTAATTATGTTTTATTAATACAGGAATCCTATCCTGGGCTGCCAGGTGCAGGCCTACTTATGTCTTTTATACAAGAATTGGCAAAGTTATACCTTGGATTAAAAAGACAATTTCATCTTTACAAAACGGCGAACGTTACAGGAATACATAAGTGTATGGGGTACCTGTAGGGACACAGCACGCCGTAATATAACAGACAGACGAAAGACTTTTTGGATTATAGCTACTTTAGATACAGCGAGTCAATCTCTAGTCTAACATAGTTATTGCTGAAAACCATGCCCGAAAAAACATTCAGACCTTGTACCCAAATCACAAATAAGTTGTAATCTATGGAAGGCCGTTTTGTCAGTTCTCCCTTTTCACAAATATGAAAAGTCATTTGCAAATATGTTAAATAACTGTCTCCACTTATTCGCTTTCTTTTTACCATACGTAACAATTGTACATTGTAAAAATTTATTCTCCATAATTGTAAAATAAGTTCACATGTTTGTGACCTTTTGTGATTGTTCGTGAATATATAAACAAAAACAATAAAATTTAACAAATTCAACGAGTCAACTATCAAGTATATGAGCGAGCCACATATTGTGGGTCCGGCAATCGCGGGAGGGGGGGGGGTTAAGAGGTTTCCTCCCGGTTTTCCACCGTAATTAGGCTGTGTGAAGTGGACAATCCTTCGTCATATAAGTGAAATACCCTTGAGTACGACGCTTAACCCCAATTTATCAATTTTTGTCGACACTTCTGACCGTAAAAGTACTTCGTAAATATACTTTCTCACTTTTTCGGTGGCGTCACTGATTTTGTTAACGTTTGGTACTAAAGTACGAGATAGTTCACAAAACGTCCCGCATGTAGAGGGTTGTAATTACGTCCTGTGATTGTCCTGTATTTGTCCTGTCTTGTCTTCTGTCTGTAACCAGTAGCGTTGAGGGTGGTTTCTTTCGCCCATTGGGCTGGCACGTCGTCATGTGAGTGAAATAACCCTTTCAAGCAGTAACGTATTTATTTTTGCCTAAATTAACACCCCACTGTGTACCTGCTTCGTTGTCACTACTAGGACTTCTACGGCCTCAAGTTTTGCTGGGGAAATCTGCAATGGGGCTTCGTCATCACATTGACTACACTTTCAAATTGGATGACAAATGCCAGCCCACTTTCCAATAACTAGCGAATGGAACAGCCAATCAGATTACGGATACAAACTAAATTGGATTAGAATAATTGTTTTGTTATATAACATTCATTAATTAAAAAATATATAACAATACAATAGCAAGTACAGCTACAGGAGTCAGCTGGACAAAAGCAGACGACATCTTTGACTTCGTTGATCCACATCTAAAGCAGATAAGGGAATAGACTTCACTGATTGGTTAAGGTGTATATAGTAGAAATTGGACCTTCAGGGACAGTTTGCTCGAAGCGCTATAACTTTCATTCTGCTTTAACTTATTAGATGACGTCACAACATGTTGAAGGTCTTTCTCTAGTATTGGTAATTTAATCTCGTGTACGGATCGTCTTTCAAGCAACAGGTCCTGACCGATATCACTCAAAAATGTTATCAGTTCTACTTCCTACGTCAAGACATTTACTCTAAGATACACCCAAGCCATCTTGTTTTGCACTTATTTTATTTGCTGGTCTGTGGCATGCCTCGCCTCAAATATTGGCGGAAATTAATGCGCGATGGCCTGCATGGCATGGTGTACGAGAGTTGTCTTAGTTTCGTCCACTATAGAAACTCTCGCGAGGAAACGATTGGACCGATATCACAGTTGACCTTATCAGCACTCAATGAGTTTAAGCCAGCGAGTGAACAGAAAGAAAGATTTGTTACTCATCGTGTCTTGTAATAATATTTAACAAATAATGCAGGGGACTGTGGGCCATATGACAGTTTAAGGACTGGTCAGTCACCCACAAAAAGTTATATATGGACCGAAGCGAAGCTAAGGTCCATATAACTTTTTTGTGGGTGACTGACTATTCCATAAACTGCTATTTGGCCCTAAGTCCCATGCATTATTTGGTTTAAACTTGTTTATTGTACAAAGTCACATTAAGTACAAGACTTATATCGTGGCTTGTTTTCATTAGATAATAATAAATTGGTACATCCAAAGTAATATATCATGATTTCATTGGACAAAATGATCTTATAATAAAGGAATCATGGGTGAATGGTTGTAAAAATACATGCAAATAAAGTGATATACATTATGAGTATTGCCAACGTAAAGCGCTGTACGACTGTTGAAAAAGATCGAGTCGCAGTGGACATAGATTATTCGGACGGGGCTGGTCTTAAGCTAAAGCGAGCTGTTGCTGAAAGGTATCTATGTACAATTTGCAGAATGTTTCGCATTTTTGCGTTGTGGCCACATGAGCATCTAGGAGAGTCGGAAAGGAAGTTTGCTGTATAAGTCACCATTCAGATAGCTACAACCATTCCGTAGTCTGCATAGGTTAACATTATCAGTGCGCAAGCCGAGGTAATACCAATTCGGTATTTTAGGTATTTGAAGAAAATCGTATATTTTTGTTTTAAATCGATAATATCTAGCAAGATTCTAATTTGATTTGGTAGAGAATTCCATTCCGAACTTGCTTTAGGAAAAAAAAGAGTTTTTCAAGTTTTCTGTTTTACATTGGAATTGGGTGATATTGTTGTAAGGTGCAGTACGAACACTGTATGGGTTCCGATCGGAAGTATAGGGTGGTAATTTACTTTTCAACTGGTTAAGGTCAGGGTTGTTAAGTATTTTGTGAAGCATAAGGTATCGATGGACTTTACGTCTTGTCTCTAATGGCGGAATACCAGATTCTTCATAGAGCAAGGTAGTTGGTGTACTTCGAGTTAGACCTGTTATTATCCTTATTGCGTCTTTTTGTATGTTTTCTATTCTATTTTTTTGATAGTCTGGTATATTGTCCCAAACTATATCTGCGTACTCTAAACTTGGTCTTATAAAGCTCTTGAACATGATTTCCAGACATCTTCTGTCCAGCAGGTATTTTAATCCTCTAAACAATGATAATTTTTTCTGTGCTTGTTCAATAAGGTTGTCAGTGTGGTCGATCCAGGAACCCTTTTTATTAAAAGTAAGTCCTAGGTGCTTATGGTTGGGACAACTTTCTATTCTAGTGTTTTGGAAATCAACTTCTATAAGTGAAGGATTTCGGCGTCTTGAAACTAGAAGATTAGTAGTTTTTTTAGGATTAAAATTTACAAGCCACTTTTGTGCCCATTTATCTATAGTATTGAGGTCCGCAGTAATAGACTCCTTTATAGTGTTAGAATTGAGATTTTCGGATGATACATATAAACATGTATCGTCCGCAAATAGTCTTATATTGTTTGTAATTCCATCTGGTAGATCATTAATGTATATTAAGAAGAGTAGTGGGCCCAGTACAGAGCCCTGTGGCACACCAGCCGAGATTGGGAGGGTATTAGACGTATGACCATTTAGCACTACTCTTTGTCTTCGCCTACTAAGGTAACTTTCAAACCACTGAATTAAATTCCCACCAAGGCCTTTTTGCTTCAATTTGTAAATGAGACCTTAATGCCACACACGGTCAAAAGCTTTGGATATATCGAAAAAGGTAAATATAACTTCCTTGCCTTCGTCCAGCGCTTTAACCAAATCAAAGTAAATATCGAGCAACTGGAGAACAGTGGACTTATTTGGTAAAAACCCAAATTGCAGAGGAGAAATATCCTGTTTCAAGAAGGTGAAGATGTGTCTGAACACAGCACGTTCAAAGACCTTGCTGACACAACTGAGTAATGAAATAGGACGATAGTTAGCTGCGTTTTGCCTGTCGCCTTTTTTATATATAGGAGAAACGTTGGCAATTTTCCATATACTGGGAAATATTCCTGATTGGATAGATAGGTTAAAGAGGTCTGTTAAGATAGGTGTTAATATTGCTCGTCCTTCTTTTAAATGCCTTGGACTAATCCCATCAGGACCAACAGCCTTTGAAGTATCAAGATGCATAAGGATAGTATTGACATCACTAGGTTTTATACTAATATTATTTAAACTGTTATTAGTATTGGTGTTGACTGATGGAAGTGAGGCACTACTATCGTCCAGTATAGCTATACTTGCGAAATAGGTATTCAAGAGATTTGCTTTTTGTGTAGGTTCATAAGTAATTTCACCGCTTACAGATAAAAGCGGTGGGATTTCATTTTGGTTTGAGTTCTTTCCCTTGAGAAATGATGTAACTAATTTCCACCAGAATTTACTATTTACATTGCCAGTTACAATTTGTTCACTAATTTTGTTCTTATAAGATACTTTAGCCGTTTTTATAAGGGATGTTACATAATTACGTTTCTGTTTGTATTTTCTAATGTCAGATTCCGTTTTTGATTTTCTAGAATGTTTGAACAAGAGTTCCCGATTACGAATTTCATTTTTAATATCTGATGTCATCCACGGTTTATCATAATGACTTATTTTGACAGTACGGTGGGGAATATTTTTATCGGCGGCAAACAGTATAATATTTATTCTTTTTAATTTGGAATCCTGTAAAGTTAATTATGTGAAAATCATCTACTGCATATTTTATAGTTTTATGTTTAACATCGTACTCAAGGGTATGTCCATTTCACACCGTTCCTTGGAAACCCGGAAAGAAACCCTGTAAAAAAAACTCTCCATCGCCTTTGTCCTAGCGACACCGTGGGGCCCTCTCATATACCAGAGGGTCGACAGGCAGACCTGAGAGCGGTACAGCAAAGTAGGGTTAGTAGGCAGACATGATATGGTTGTGGCTGGTAATTAATCTTTTGTGCCGCTTTCAAATAAGTGAAATACCCTTGAATATGACGTTCAACGCCCGTGAACACAAACAGAGTGCACTGTCTAGAGCTCATACGAACGACTCTCCAGAGAAATAGTAATTATAACAGTTTTATCACTTCCGATCAAAGAAGTCAATTTAATAAATAACAACAATACAGAAGAAAAATATACTTTGAAAGCAACGACGTTTGTTTAATATTAATACATCTGTCTGTAAAGTCTTACAAAATTCAGTAATGGTCAGGCGTAATTGAGCCTTCTGGTCAACATGGAATCAAAAGCGTCCACATAAGGACGATTATTTACAAAACGTTACACGTTTTTTCCTTGGAATGGAAGAATTGAAGTAAGTTATCATATTTACAAAAGCAATAGTAATACAAGCCAAAGAACACAGCAGCTTTCTTTTCGAGTCATTAGCACCACGTCGAATATCTCACTCTCATAACCAATTCACACAATAGATCGGCTCTGATCAGTAATTTCCGTCAACATCGAATGTTAATTCAAAATGAACGTTTTCCATTGAATTCTAAACTGAAAACACAATAAATTATAGCGAAAATATCATTAAAAGGAATCTCTAAGACTATCCTGGTCTTGGATGCAGAAATAAACAAAACCGAACACTCACGGAAATTACCGAGCAGACACGAAACTTAAATACAGAATACACACACTCGCATTAATTTCAGAGCTTTTGACGCGGCTGTAAATTGCCTTCTAACGTAATGTAACAGAAGAAAAAAAACGAAATATAAATCTATTTCGTTGGAGCCTTTACACAAAGAGGGTTATTTGGATGATATGTACACAACGCAGATATTTCTCGAAGTTGCTATGGTTACAAAATGACGCGTGATTAAATAGAAAACAAGAACAAAATGTACAAGTGAAGAAACTAACAAAACATTGCACTTAGAAAGCACATTGAATTCTTGGAAAGCGATTTAATTTAACCGGAATGTAGCCCAAAAAATACTGCATAAGAAATAGCCTCATCTTGGCTTTCAAACAACCTTGTTACAAATTTGGAGATCGACATCCTAACAAATGCGGACACTTCTTTCGCAACAACAACACCTTAACATAATTAATCACACAGCAGAAAATGCATGGCATTTAGATTGTAAGGAACCCAAGGAAATCGTCAAATATTTACCTTTTCTAAACAGGAATCATGACAATTTTGATTTGTCCTCACAGCGATAAAAGCACCACCATTTTTTTCCAATCACATTTTTATGTAAGTTTATATGTCGATTAAAACTCGATATGGTATCAAACAGAATGTAGAATTCAACAGACTTATCACAAACAGTTCAAACCCTTAACGACATCAAGTCCCATTGAAAAGATAACAAATAACAGATGCAATCGATTTTACTGCCAATTTTTATCCAGTTTCCATGCAACTAAGTAAGGTAAATTGCAGTCACTGGTTGCAAATTGTTTCAACTCTGGCGAATTTAGGAACAGGGGTCTTGTGGATCTATGTAACGCTGAGAGCAGTCACATTGGTCCTTCTTGGACTAAATCCTTCTCGAAATGTGCCGAATAGAGATGAAGTAAACAACTAAAACATTCCGAACTTACTAATCTCTTTTCGGCAAACCTTGTTAAGGGAAAAGATTTCAAACGGGCCCAAATGTCAAGCACACCTAGCTGAACCTTCTTCCAGAATAAAAAAAAAACTATTTCCCCTAGAAAGCCAGACTGTATAGACTCAACGTTTTCCTATGTGTAGAAAACAACCCAGATATCAACTGTACATTGAAAAATTTAAACAAAACAAAAATCCGTCATATAGTCAAACTATGACAATATGACGTTACCCTAATTATGGAATCAAACAAAACAATCACATACGATGGCATTTTACTGTATAAAAGTAGTTTTAAGGCTTTAAATTGTGTATTTAGAATAAATTTGCATTGACCAGACTTCCTCTATAGCTGAGTAGCACAACAAGCAGTGCATAGCGAATCAGGAAACCATATTGATTGTGGAAAGTCTTGTTTATCACATTTTAGTCCACATGAGCAGTTTCGGTGAGTGGATATCTTTATTTTGACCTCGTGACCTCTACCGGTATTTTTTTGTAGCTTCCATTTCGTTCAACATTGAATTCTTTTTTATTGCATATAAAGATAACGGAATCTTTCAAACTCAACCGATGATCCGTTTCTTTAAACAGTATGTGTGAGATCATTTATAAAACTTGGGAGCATCCGCAAACTGTAAACCATTTAAAGAGATCAATCCTGTCTAATATTTGTTTGACAAAGGCACCAGTCACCATGTTTGGCATGGCAACCTAAGGCATCATCACTGATCCATGATATTGTTGTTGTTCACTTTCACCCGATGGTGTTGAAATTTGTTTTTCAACACAATCAGGACATGTCAAATAGGGCATACACACGGATTATTTGCATTTGGATCTACCTTACGGCCTTCCAAGTCTGGACTAGACATTGCATAGATAATTCTTCTTCTAGTCTTCCTCGACATCTATCTGGTCAACAACCTAGGTTCTGTAATTCTGTATGTAAATAAAGATGGCCGACCTGGGTATATGTATGAAGCTAAGGCACTGTGTGACCAGAAAAGGCCTGAGATTCCAAAGTGATTCTGTAAACCAAAGTGTCCCATATTGGGACTGAAAGACCGGCAAGCGTTTGCACAATAATTCCTCTTCAAATATCCTCCCCTTCGATATCCACTAAATTCTGTAGCATTGATTTAGCAAATGTCATTCTGTCCACTATTTCTGAACGGCAGCCATCATGGATGAGGTTCGTAAGGCTGTAAGTAGTGGCCTTACGGTTCTCGTCTATATATGTCACAAGGTAATCCATCTTAAAGTAACTGAGAACGATCTTGGTGTGGTCTTCGAAAAAGTTCACCTGTTCAAACAGAAAATATTCATTAATGAAAGCACTCTATCAAAAATGCTGGCATCTGCAAATAAACAACTTTTAAAAAAATACAGTATGAAAAAAAAGTTGAAAAACACATTAATCATTTTGCTTGTCTGACCTATTCAATGGCATTGATGTATGTGTATTTTCATTTATCGTTATTTACTAAAGCCTAATGAAGTGACTCATTTGTTGATAAAAAAAATTTCAAGACGAACCTGTAATGTACCATCGCTCAGGTAGAGCACGATGGCTTTAGCCGTTCGAAACCATTTCTTCAAATACAGACCGCCAGACCAAGTCTCATCTACATCACGTGACCCATCCATGTTGCCTCCCTGTATACAAAAAAACACATATTTTTTTAAACCGATATCAAGCATCAAATAAACATCAAATAAACGTGTAAGGGTATGCCAATGCCGTCCAATCTCAAGTAGTGGTATCTAATATATTTTGATAACAGGTGTCCAAGCTCACAAATGTTTTGTTTTTGTTCTTAATACCGCCTATAAACAGAACAAAAGGGCTAGAATATGAATAATAATTGTACTTAAAATTCGACAATTGAAAAAAAGAAAAGAAATGTTTCAAAGATTGAAAACAAGCTAACATAAACATAACGATTGCATAATGAGTTGGGTTTGGCAGTTTGGGGGAGAAGTAGGTCCAAATCAAACAGAAAACATGAAGAAATGACCTGAGAAAAAAACAGGTATTAGTTATGTTTACTCTTCGGGCAGAGACTCCAGTTAAAGGTTTAATTTTCCCCAATAAGCCCTATACAGGTGTTCCCGATACAGTCCTATGTCTACAGTATGTCCCCTTCTACAGTGAGCTAGGCCATTTGTTTACGGATAGAAATTCGCTTTTTGAAAACAAACATCCTTTGGACGGCTGGAAATTCTCTCCTCAAATAAACATGGGCAGAACACAAGCGTTAGTTTTGTTCGACAAGACACAAGAGCATGTCGACTCTTCATCCCAACAGCGTGTCCGCCTAACTGTGTCCACAAATCGCTCTGTGCCCGAAATGGGACAAACATACTTGTGTATATCAGGTAGCAGGGAACTTGAAATATCGAACTGAACAAAAGTTGCATTAACGGCCCCAAGCACAAAGCAACACCAAAAACAAAGAGGATCGATCCTTGTTGGGTATTCGTATTTTGTCAACCGATTATCTAGATATCACTATAGGTACAAAATACCTCCACTAGCGGTTGAAACAAGCTAAATAGACTGACTCAGTCAACAGCACATTGACCAAGTGAAAAAGGTCTGGGGATAGTTGCTCGAAGCATTATTAAATTTAAACCTCTAATAGATGACGTCACGCCTTGTTGAAGGTCTATCTCTAACTCGGTATTAGCGATTTAATCTGGTGTTAGCGACTAATACTCTTTCGAGCAAATGGTCCGTGGACGGAACGATGTCCCATTGATATAGTTTTTGCAAAGCTTGCTGTACTAGCAAGCAAAGTTCCCTCAATCACAAATGTATCTTTCTTAGTTTTATGTATTCCATGTTCACTCTTTCTTGCATCTTATCCCTGTTAGCTCCCAGTGCTGTTCAGGGTGTGCCAACACGTGATTTTAAGTGAACTAACACGTTCCACGTGAAGTACCACGATAAACAATCCATGCTTCAACCATTAAACTATTACCACATGGCATAACACAAAGATTATCGCCCAAACCGTTTTACTGGATTTGTCACAATATTCATTCGTACCTGAATCAAGTGCTCGTCCATATACTGAGCAAAATGTTGTAGAAGAGTGGTTTTCTTCTGCAGTTCATTCGGAGTACAATCTGTGGTATAGGCGGATAGTTTCCCACTCAAGTCGTAATACTGTACGGCTCTGAAATAAGAAATACAAAAAACTATTAAACATCAATATAATGTTATTACACCTCATAACGAATTATCTTTAATACACAACTTCATAAATTGTTATCATTTATGAAGAAATGTTGAGACTTATATTGATTTTGTTTAGTTCTTGGCATTTATCGTGGCTTTCAAATGTATGTCCTGTTCCATTTTACCAGACCTGTGCACAGACGGGGAAGTGTAAATCATCCACATTTCTATGAACCTGCTGCGATGTTCTATCACTTATATATAGCCATCAACAGACAATGGCTCGTGGGGTTTCAAAGTCGAATGTAACAAAACTGGTTAGGGCCATTTTGAAAAAAAACAGCACACACAAAAAATAATTTGCAATCAATTGAATTTCAGAGTGTCAAATGCGATGTGCTTTGAAACGTCAGGATATTCCAGTTTAGGTAAATGTAGGGGGAAAAAATGCAACGGCTCTAATTGTTCGACAAATCCTTTAATTCCGTTCGCATGGGTGCACAAAACATTTCATTAAAAAAATGTACTTCATTAGCGCGAGTCATCAGGAAATGTGTTTGCAGCATGCAGAAAAAAATCTCTCTCTATTGATTGGTGATAAACAATTATTTTCCAAAAGATCCGCGAGCACATTTGATTCAAACATCGCCAATCGATGGAGGTCAAATTCATCTGACTCAAGGTCAAATCTGGTCCACTTTTTGCTCTTGACTTTTTGGATCAAACGTCCGCAGCAAATATTTTCTTTGACTACATGGAAACGTTCAACTCAACACGCACGAGTACTGGTGAAAAAAAGCCCATTAGCTCATTGTACACAAATAATACAGGGCTTGCTTCTGATTTGTAGCATTGTGTCAGTAACTACACAAGATAATCGACAGGCATCGACATTGAAGGCGGATAGGGTATTTTCATAACCCTGGGTCAGTATGGTTTAATATTTGCCGTCTAAAAACCGCTAAGTCCCTGTAAAACTTTGCCTGATTCAGCTATTGCAGCGTTCAAATTCAACAAATCACCACTAGTTTTTTGCGGACTTAAAACCGCATAAACGTTGGCTAAGTGCACTTGTATTTCTGGCCAAGATAAGCTGTAGTTAAGTGCCCATCCAAAGACTTAACTCAACATAAACATCGTCTTATATATTTCCTCAAAGTCTGCCAAACGTCCTACATCACATATTTCATCATATGTCTAATGACTTGACATTGCCAGCGTATAGTTGAAAACCAGGCAATATTTCGTCGGTGTTTAACCTCTTACTTATGATGAGAACTCAGCAAAACGTGTTTACTAAAAAAAGATACCTGGTCAAAACAGTCCCTTATAACTATTAATACAGATTTCACTGTCCGACGCACACCAGTTTGGTTAAGATTTGCATGAAACATCAAAAAGATAAATAAATTGAACTTAAAAACAAAATATATTATGATAAAATTGTTGAACTTGTTTATATTTTAAATCGCTTTGGATATAGACATTGTTGTCAAATACACAACCTGTACTGGACGAATATAAACAAGTCCTTACCGTCCGTCAGGTCCCAGTCCTATCCGAGATGTGTCGTTAAAGAGGACACCTATGGCTTTATTAGACAACTGGAATCCAAATCCATATTTGTTGGAGTAATCCACCCACTTCGTAATCCAGACAAAAGCCGGATCTATCAGGGACTTGGGGTTAAGTTCAACATCTGAAAGGACAAATTGTCGACATATTTCAAATAATTACAAAATATTTTATTTGGCTTAAGTTTCATTTCAAATCAGCTTATTGCTATTTGAACAGATGTTTTTCAAACAATTGGCGAAATTCACACACTTGTTGACTAACAAATGTATTCTATCTTTAACAAAAACAGTTAACGAAGTGCACTCATAATAATTGTTACTTTATGAGACTTAGTCATTCACTGCATAACCTTATTAACTATTGAATAGAACAGACCTGAGTGAGTAAATATCCATAAACTGAGTTGGCAATAGCAGGAAGTCAATTTGTGCTATTGCTTTATAACCTTTCTAATTCATTGTGTTTATATGACATTTAACAGCTTTCAGAAAAACGTATTGAATTTTAATTTATTATTTATTATTAATTGTGTACAATTATTATGATTAATTTAGTTATTTTAGTATTCTTAGTTATCCATTTCTCAAACAAAAGTTGGACGTTAGGGTCAATAATTAAACATTCATAAAGCAGAAATTAGGTTAAATTTAATTATCTGCTTATTTATATAGATTGTGTTTGATTTATTGATTTATTCAATGATTAACAATTAGGATCATTGGCCAGACTTATTATAGAAGGAGTGCAATTCGGGGATTGTTTGTTGGTTTCATTAGGGTTTAACGTCGTACTCAAGGGTATTTCACTTATATGACGACGGAGTGTCCACTCCACACTGTTCCTTGCCTAATTACGGTGGAAAATCGCAAAGAAACCACGTAAAAACCACAACCGAGATTGCGGCTCACTCATATACCCAGAGGTTCGACAGAGGGACTGGTTCCTGTCAAAAGGCTCTCAGACTGCAGGAGTCATTAAAGTTATCTCCATTAATTGATTTATTGGGTTGAATAGATTCATTGATTCAATAATGCTGGAGAATTAATCCCCCTCTTGTGCTTAGAAAATGCAGAACTGTTACACTCCAACAGACTGCCGTCGCCAGATACTGGGTTTAGCTAGGGGAAGGGGGGGGGGGGCATTTAATAATAAAACAAATTACAAAAGTAAATCTTTTCCAGAAAAAATGTATGCTTTTAAACACCAATGACAATTTATTTTTTTCCGAATTTCATGGCACTCAATGACGCTAACACTTATGAGAAAGACAAGTGAATTTATCTAACTCAATAAACTTTATGTGAACCGCATATTCCTAGTTGAACAACACAACAAGGGACAATGCACACAGATTATGTAATCTGAATGCCGTATCTGTTCGTCTTCAGATATAAAAAAGAAATTGCGAGATTTCAGTTGGCTTGATGAAGGATGGGCTAGGAGCTTACCTTTTGGCATATGGTCTAGACATGTGGAAAGAACGTCAAGTAAAACCGATGCTGAGCGAGGTCGAGGCGACGAGGATTCTGGGAAATTAAACAACAATTTCATTTTACTCACATACTCTTATTAAACGTCAATGTCGGATTAATGGCATTAACAGGACGAAATTAATCGATATTTGTTTGTTTGTCTGCTGGACTCCGGTTTTGTGCCATATTAAATGTTTTTATCACTCATTATACGTGTCTTATCTCATAATGAAAAATACATTCTATGCATGAATGACAATAAACAGTGATTACATGTCATACTACTCTAGATTTAATGTCATTTTTAATGTATTTATTCTTATCTACACTGTTAGAAGAACTTGGTCACCCTGACCAAACTTTCTTTGGTCACACCCTCTCTGACCAAACAAAACTTGGTA
>JARFOD010136697.1:0-13389 GCA_031763545.1 Mopalia muscosa
CACTTAGGTTAACTATCACATAATTTCGTGCATATTTAATTAGACCTCTGTCCCCTGACTAGGCTGATTTCTGTCCACGCGTTTATTTTTTTTCCATGATTCATGTATTACATTTATTTATTTATTCTCATTTTCTATGGCGGGGATATCGAAGACTTCGTCTTCAACGCATGCTTGTCTTTATTAGACGAGGAATTACTCATGGGGGCTTCTAAAGAAACGATATGATCAGTTCTGCTGCGGATAGCCGCTTTGACCACGATACCAACGTTTAAAGATGTACTATTAAAAGTTGATATCCTATTTTGTATTGAATACCAGATGGAATACCACCCACAGAGAAATATTTTATCATTAATTCCGACAAACATAAGAATACAAATTATTACAAACTTTGATTGTGTCCGTTTTCTTCAGTACATTGATATAATTGGGATTACCTGTCAAGCTGTCTGTCGACGACAGCTGTTGATCTCATTTCAATTTGAGGACAAAAATGACACCACAATTAACCGATGGTCTGTACCGGATAACACAGCTGACCGCAAAGGTTAACTCAATCAGAACACGGCATAAAAATGGATTATGTTCCGAAGCTCATGACACATCTCGCTTTGGCCGTCTGTCAGCTCTAGACATCATCTGATTAAATCGAGTTGTTTGGGTTATGTTTTAAGGTACTGCCATATCTCTGGAGATTATGTGCTTTATAAAAATGAAGATTAACTAACGGATGAGAGTAGAGTTGCTATGATGAAGGCGAATTAAAGTATTATCCGAGATAGAGTGTTTTAATGTCGCATGCCACAGCTAGTTGTGAAGAATGGACGGAATTTGAAATGAAGTATCATATCTAAGCAGAACTTAAAACGAAAGGCTGTCCAATTTTATTGTTTGCAGTTTTATTACAGATTCTATAGAAGAAAATGTAAGAAAAAAAACTGCTGATAAATTGATATGAAATCTCAGATAAGATTCCGTACTAACCAGATATGATTATTACTCAGATTTGTTTAAAATTAGACTTCGTGTATTAATTAATCAATTGTAAGATTTATCGGTGTAGTAGAGACTTCGAATTGTTTAAACTGGGGATAACTATCTTAAAATTATCTAGGTCTATCAATAAATGTACATGCTAATCAGTGACATTTTAAATCTACAATACATTATTGGGCTCTTTAATAGGTCAGATCGTGCACACCCGGGAAATTAAGACATCTTAAAATATACAAAGAAATACTTTTGTGCAAGGTATTCAAAATGGATTATAATTAACATTACTACCTCTCTGTCAGAATATTCCATACGATGCCCACAATTGTCGGAAACATAAGAACCATCGATGTAAATCTATTTTAAACAAACTTGGCTTTATCTGACATAAAACAGCTGTTTTAAGGGTGTATGTTTATTTGAGATCTGTCACAGTGTCTGCAGGTAGTAAAATAGTGAACATAAAACAGGTGTAAATCATTCAAGAAACACAGTCCATACTGTGGCCATCTGAGGTGGACAGCTGAGAAAAATGTTATAACAAAACGCAGTTAAACGAATGGATTCAACTCTGTTTATCTACCAGCCGTTTTATATCTGTGTGATGAGTTTTACTTGAGCCGGCTGTAACCTAATACAAGATCATACATTTCCCATCAGCAGGGTTTTATATCACACTTTGGGGAATCTTTAGTGCATTTTTTGCATGAATGTGTTCGTTGTAAAATGATCTGTCATTAGAGTATTATGGGTAATACGAGAAAGTCATACAGTTTTTAGCACTTTCTTCATACTCTTTAGCCCCGTGAGGGAGCGTGTGGGCCATGGCTCCGCAGAATTCTCCCTCGGATTCCTCGGTCGATCGTAAGAGGCAAGAAAAGAGGTTGCTTTCTGTTGCCCTGGTGCTCACAGAGCTAAAGGGTAACGGGAAGCAGATTTTTTTGTGATGTCCTGTATTTGTGTCCGTCGTCATATAAGTGGAATATCCTTGAGTACGGTCTTAAACCCCAATCATGGGTATCATTAATATCTTTTTTGTGTTTTTTTTTATAGAAATCTGAAGAAAATGGTGTGGCAGTTCTCTCATTCATATAGTGACTGGATAATTGCACCAATAATATTGGACAAACCGATGGGGAACATGGATTCCCCTCGATCCGTTCCTTAGATCCATTTACATCAACATTTATTAAACTTTATGGTGGTGTGGTGTTAGACGTAATTATCATCCAGCCCGTCGGATTGACAGAAATCGTGTCCAGGTACTCTGTATTCTAGAGAGAAGCATTGACAGCCTGTGAACGGTTAGCATAGCGAGGACCCTGTCTGTGTGTAGGTTAATCGAACCATCCGGGTATTTCTCTTCTCAAAATTGGGTTACTCTAGTCGGTAATGGTGTTAATGAAGGTAATATATATAAGCCATGGTGACAGACAAACACATGTTTATGAAATAAACTGGGAATACTTATCAAGTTCATCCAATGTGTTGCGCTGTTACCCAATTATCATGCTTAATGAGGTCTGATTCTTCTCAGAAATAGTCCCTAATACTTTAATTAAATCCCATTTTCTTCGATTTTTTCATTTTCGCAATGTTTCGATTAAACGAGTTGTCAATGACATCTACCTCATTTTGCTTTCTGATTCTTGTCAGGCCTTCAGCTTTACATTAAAAACATAATATCGTAAATTTGTCGACTTACGTGTTCAGTATATTCTGGACGAAAGTAGATACCAATCCGTTGACATTTTTTCAACCAATTACAATACAGTATCTGCAGTATTTACATTGTTGATTTACGATTTAATAATATAATGCCAGAATGAATGTCTTGTGTATTCTGTTTGCCATTAAAAGTACTCTCAATGATAATACTATAATAAGGCTGATAGTCTTCAGTGCCATTTAACTGTCTTATTGTCATCATTTCCTTTGTTTTTAGTGTGCTTGTATTGTTGCCAAAGCACACCTACATGTACATACGGCGTAACACACTATTCGATGAACTTTCTTGAAAATATAGATAAATATGAGAAACCACACATGTGTACCTAATGGTGATCAAAAGCTGGCCAATCAGATTTTAGTTTAAAGAAACCCTGCAGACAACATTATTTGTGTTTGGACAGAACGAGGGAATGTTTTCGTTCATTGACTGGGTCATTCTCCGTCATTTATGTGGCGTTTTATTGCGTAACTCCGATAAACTCGGTCGAAAGACATATGTCTAATGCGGTGCGTAAAAGGTCGTTTTTAGACATCTTTTGTTGTTAAAATGGAAGTTAGTCAATGGTTATGGAGAGTCTGGGGTTTTGTGCAAAAAGAAAAACAAAAAGCTCTAATCGATTATTTGTTCCACATATAGGTACTTGGTTATTTCCTTATTTGATTCGTGTTTAACGACGTACTCTTAATTGATTTACTTACATGAAAATAGTGTATGTGTCTGTGGTTGTTTCCTAACATTGCCCTTTTAAGAGTTAAACAAATGGGTGTATATTCCTTTTGGGTAAAATCGCTTTCGACCAGTGCCATTTCTCAGTAATAATACAGAAAAAAACATATACTTCTTAAAAATTAAACAAAAATGTTTTTGATATTTTCCGTTATTTTAACTGATGTTTAACTCACATCCACTGACAATGTGCTCCAACCTACCACTTAAAATTTTGTGCAACTTTCCCTTTGAAGTTATAAACAAAAAATAAAAATGAAGTAATGCAGTTAATAAAAAAATATTTCAACCAAATTATTAATTTGTGAAAAATTATTTTCAAACAAGAAATCAGGCATTCTCTGATGGTGTAATTTTCTGTTTTGATTTTTCGCTTTCAATTCTTTGCTTAGTGAAATATTTTTTTAACGAGATGCATTACCAAATAATCTTAAAAGAGAGCCCTCCGGGTCAATTCATATTTTCGTCGCTCAAGGAACCTGTTTCAGTGGTGTCCTGATGTTTATCCAACACAGAAACAAGCCTCTTTCTTTATAGAAAAACGTGATTTAACTGCATGTCATTTTCTGTGAAAACTTTTTCTCTTATCATGATAACACTTTCCTGCTAAACTTCGAGATAATTAAATATATTTCCGCAGGCATGTTAATCCTGTGAGGAAGTGAAAACTGACTTCCACAGCAAACGTTCCGCCAACAAAGGCTTGACATGTTAAATTTAATCTATGTTGTCTTCATTAATTCCCTGAGTGCTTAGTCAACATCGAATTGCCAAACCATTTTAATAGTATATGTCGTAGTATATAATATTTTGTGTTTTGACCGCCATTTTGTTGTTGTTGGGATACAGACACTGTCTCATGTGTTCTAATGTTAACAGAATTATAAACCAGGAAGTTGTTCCCTGTGTTTGTTCTATTCGTGTAAGACACTAGGAATGGCATTCATTAACCTGAATTATATTACAGATTGCTTACTCTTGATGCCGTATTGTTTACTTTATTAGACTACTTAATGTCAAACTTTCTCTGGGGTGCTTTACTTATATGATCACAGGTAGGTCGGTGCTAAAGTTCACGGCGTCAAACGATGGCGTACTTTCCAAGAATAAACAACAATACACTCAGGAAACCCAAATACACCTAGTAGTTAAACAACTTTGCAATACATTTATACAGACGGTAGTGTTTTTGACAACTGAGATTGAAATGTATGTCTTCCAAACCTCATGTGTATGATATTTAATTCCAGAATAGTTTCACATGTACAATTATAAGCACAAGTAAATACATACAATTTTCAAGAAATGAGACTTCAAAATGCTAAGGGACAATTTGGCAGATTTTGTTGGAACGATATAGTATCGATTCAACCAAACGGTTGATTCCAGCTGACACATCAGGACGATTGCTGTAATCACGTTGTCAACTTCGTCATTTCGTAATATAACTTTTATTTGTAAACAGCTTTCAAAAGTGTCTAGACATATTTGCAATCGTCCATAGTGATATTCTCTAAATATGGCTATAATGGAACCCTTTAGGGTTCTTCAGTTGTAGATTTGGTGGAACCTTTTACGGTTTTGTGTGGAACCCTTACTGCAAAATAAGGTAAGGAGAAACGCATTGAAAATAGTGAGCGTTCCACAAAAGAACCATGCAAGAAACGCCTTTATCCTCTAGGTTCCGTTTAGAACCATCCTGGTTCTAGGTAGAACCGTTTCTAAAGAACCATTATTTCTAAGAGTGTTCGCATTGCAGTCTCTAACATATCTACCGAAAGGTCTTTCAAACTTTGAAGTATTTGTATATAGATTTACAGCTGTACTCAAGATGGCTTGTGTATATGACGATTGTGTAACCACTACTTACTCCAACTGAATAAACCATGTGCAAACCTAAAAAAGCATCCTTCGATTGCCGGACTTCTGTTTCAAGACTCCGTCATATATCTACAATCTGCTGGGGTATTGGAGCCTTTAAGCCGTACGCAGGAAGAACAGCATTGCTGAGCCAAGGTCGCGGGTTTCTTCGCGTTTTAGTAAGACATCAAAAAACAACGAACTGATGATTTGCACGTCTTTAGCTAACAGACGTGAAAAACTTCTTAAATCCTAATATCTGAACGGCTAAAACTCAATTTGCATTATTTTTTGTGTAATTGGAGCTTCACGCCATACTGAATGTTATTTCACTTAAATGACGGCGTACCACAGTGAAATTGATGAAGGAAACCACCCTCGATGACATCGTAAACACAAAATGATCAAATGCGTCATCTTCAAGACACAAAACAAAGTCACCACAACATATGGTGTGCGTCTTGCCCTGAACTATAAACGTACTTCAGTGACAGAAAGCTCTCGGTATTCAAATGTGTCAAATATTGAACCAAATATAATCGCGTTAGACATGTTTGCCTCGATAAAACCATTAAATTATCTTTCGATTTAATTTTAATTTTTTTCATCTTGTTTCAAATAACATAAAAAACCATATAACCTCGTTTATTTTTAAATGATGAATTTGAGAAACATGAATGTTTTAAAAGGCCTGATACGTAAAAGGTTTTACGATATATCGTTCTTCCAAAGAAGTCTTTATTAAATTTGTACGCTTTCTTGGCTTTAATCTTGAGTCGTTTTCCTGAAAACGATCCTTTCAAGATAATTTGTTCATGTACTCGAGTTTCGTATCACGGACGAAACTACAATTTCATTTCTGGCTCTAACAGGCTAATTGTTTGACTAGAATAAACGAAAAAAATATATATAATAAAAATGATGCAAAAATATTATAGTAAAGCGGTAAACCTATTTGATAAAGTTATATTCTTTTGTGGCAGGTGCTTTACGCATTTTTTGTATTATAGATTTTTCACTCATCGATGACGAAAACAAAGGTGAAACCACACGCTACCTCTACTGGTACCTTATAGATCATTACCATACAGTTCGTTACTTATAGACCAGTTATACTGGCGGTGTGTGGGAATACACTTATTTGATAGTGGAAAAAAGCATAAGAAAGTATTTTTAAAACAACGGAATTCCCTGTGTCTGACCAGATCCGTCAACGACAGAAGGTTCTTGTCCAGTCCATCTTAACCAATACCAAAACGGACGTAAAACGCCAGTACTCCCGGAAGCTACCAAATAATCCACAGCACGGTGTCTTTTTTTCGCACTGACACTTTTGTGAAACCAACATCAATAACCCCAATAACAATTTCTGAGAAACCGTATGATTTTCCGGGAAACGTTTTATCACAATGTTTGACTTGTTGTCTATGATGAATGGGTTTCTTGACAACTGTTACAAATAAGACACTAGAGAAAATGGAGAAAACATAAAATATTACGGCTTAATTGACATGTTTGTTTGTCATACATTCGCTTTCTGTCAGGCCATTGGAAAAACCTGCCGTACCGTTACCTATAGCAACATATGCCAAGAATTTGATCGAGCATAAATCTCCATAAATTCCAGCGGATGTTTGTAGCGAGCTTCATGTTGCCCTGGTGCTCTCAAAGCTAAAAGGGAAGTAGACGCCGATTTGTTTTTAGTGTCTGTTTTGCATCCTGTTGTCCTGTATTTGTCCAGTCTTGTCTTTGTTGCATGTGGTGTCGAGTGTGGTTAATTTATTTCATCCATTGTGCTTGCACGTCATCATATACATGTAAGTGAAATACCCTTGAGTAAGACGCTATAACCCAATCAAACAAACAAACCATAAATTCCATGCTGGTATAATCACTCTTGATGAGACTACATCAGGCAATACTATAATACTATGGAATACCAGATGGACAATTTTAACTAACGTTAGGAAAATTTTGTCTTTTTCTACGCAGCTTCGTTTTGTTCAACATATTGATTTCAATTAAGCGGTGAGAGAAACATAGTGATATTTGTGTTTTATGGTCCCTCGATTCTTGCTTAAGTTTAACATTAACGTGTGTTTGTTTCGCTCATAAAATAATTCGGAACTGTGTGTTGAACGAAATAAAGTACGCAGAGAAACTTTGTAAAAGCTGGCTCATACCACAACGTGTGAACCTGGTGTAGACTCTATCTCTACATCAAAGCTGGTTCATACCACAACGTGTGAACCTGGTGTAGACTCAAAGTACAATGTTGCCAGCTTTATACCACTATTGCTTTTCAGCCATTTTGAGATTTAGTTTTGAGGCATGTGCTTTTATGAGTATATTTCGTTATTGTGAACAAAATTACCTTAATATAGAGAATAAATGGGGTTTGCTTCCGTATATAGTTGTAGAATCTGTTATAAAATTTAAGACACAAACGACCATTCATGTGCTTTTAGTTTTGCACTGAACTATTTTATCTGTCTTTAATCCAGTTGGAATTTTTGTTATAAAGGCGCGATCATAGCGTAATTTGTATTTATTACTTCAGTAGTTCCGTTATAAAACCGATTTATGTCTTTTAATTGAAAATATCATTCATAAACCATCTCAGTGTAGTAAGTCGACATTGACATATGACCATTTTGATAATCTAAAGAGAATAAATGGAGAATAAAAGTATTTACATGTATCTTTCGTACAGACTTTGTGGATCTCTTATAAAATCTAAATGCGTTTTACCTAATGCGTAAATTTAACTGTGATTATTGTAGCCGGCAGTGTTCCAATTGAATATTTTCTTTCTGTTGTAAAAGATATGTGAAATAAATGGCATGACAGTTCTGGTCATCTATATAGAAGTGACTGGATTATTGCACCATTAAGATTAGACAAACCGTTGGGTCCAGCCTGTCGGATTGACAGAAATATTGTCCATGTACTCTGTATTCTATAGATAAGCATCGATAGTCTGTAAACGGTATACAAAGCAGGGACTCTGTCTATGTGTAGGTTAATCGAATCATCCGGGTATTTCTCATTTCAGAATTGGAATACTCTCGTCGGTATTGGTGTTAATGAAGGTAATATATATAAGCCGTGGTGACAGACAAACACCTGTTTATGAAGGAAACTGGGAATACTTATAAAATTCATCCAATTTGTTGCGCTCCTACCCAATTATCATGGTTAATGAGACTTATCCTTCTCAGAAATAGTTCCTTATTACTTTAATTAAATCCTATTTTCTTCAAATTTGTTCCCTATTCGCAATTGTTGCGATTAAATGAGTTTTCAATGACATCTACGTTATTCTGCTTTTCTAAATCTTGCCAGGCCTTCATCTATAAATTAAAAATATAATAACGTAAATTCGTCCACTGAGATGGTCAGTATAATCTGGACTTGGGACGAAAGTGGAAAACAATCCGCTGAAATGTTTTCAACCAATTGCAATACCGTATCTGCAGCTTGGGAAAACTTTATTGATTTACGATTTACTTCTATAATGCCAGAATGGATGTCCCGTTAATTGTGTTTGTCATTAAAAGAACTCAATGATAATAATATTATTAGGCTGATAGTCTTCAACGGCGTTTACTGTCTTATTGTTACTGTTTTCTTTGTTTTTTAGTGTGATTGTATTGTTTCCAAACCACACCTACATGTACATAACACACTATTCGATGAACTTTCTTGTTACTATTGATAAATATGAGAAACCACACATGTGTCCCTGATGGTGGTAAAAAGCAGGCCAATCAGACTTAAGTTTAAAGAAACCCTGCAAACAAAATTATGTGTGCGTGGACGGAGCCAGCGGATGTTTTCGATCAGTAATGACCCCTTTGACTGGGTCATTGTCCTCCATTTACAAAAACAAAATTTTGGCGGCTTATTGGGTTTCTCGGATGTACTCTGTCGAAGCCCCTGTAGACATATGTCCAATGCGCTGCTTACAAGGCCGTCTTTAAACATGTTTTCAGATCAAAATGGAAGTTTTGAGTCTGGGGTTTTGTGCAAAAATAACAAATATCTCTTATCGATTATTTGTCCACTTATACGCACTTGGTTGTCTCCTTATCTGATTCCCGTTTAATGAGGTACTCTTAAATGTTTTACTTATATGAGAATATTGTAATGCCTGTGCTTGTTTCCCCATTTAAAAGTTACACAAATGGGTGTATATTCTATTGTGATAAAATCGTTTTGTACCTGTGTCAATTTTCAATAAAATCACGGGAACAAAAACATAAAATTCTTACAAAAAAAATATATATATTTTGCACATTTTCAGATATTTTTACGACTAAATCCTAATGTAAAACTGACATCCACTGACATGCTGTCATCTGCTTCTAAAACTTTGTGCAGCGTTCTGTTTAAATCATAGACAACAAAAATAAAAAATAAATAATACAGTTTATAAAATAATTTCTTTTCAATCAAAATATTAATTTGTGTACAATAAGTTTTAAAAGGAAATAAGGCATTACCTGATGATGTAATTTGCTGTTTCGATTTTTCGTTTTCAATTTATTACATAGTGAATTTTATTTTTAACGAGATGCATTAACAAACAATCTTAAAAGAGACCCCTCCAGGTCAATTAATATCTACGTCACGCAAGGAAACTATTTTTGTGGTATAGTGAAGTTTATCCCACACAGAAACAAGCCTCTTTCTTTGTAGACCAACCTGATTTTATGTGCATGCCATTTTCCGTGAAAACTTTTATCTTATGGTGTTAACCATTTCTTGGTAAACTTCGAGATAATTAAATATTTCTGCAGGCAAGTATATCCTGCGAGAAAGTGAGGTGAAAACTGACGTCCACAGCAAACGTTCCCCCACCAAAGGCTTAAAATTGTTCAAGGCTAGGTTAATCTCTGTTGTCTCCATTAAGTGTCTATGTGGTGATGGATATTGCTTAGTCCTTTGCCAAAATATTTGTATAGTATTTGTCGAATTATATAAACTTTAGTGTTTTTGACTGCCTTTGCTAGCTGAAGATAATCAAAACGCCCTTCCAAAGGTTGTCTGGATAAAGACATTGTCAAATGCGTTCTAATGTCAACGGAACTATAAACTAGTACTTTGTCCTTTGTGTTTGTTTCATTGGTGTAAGATACTGAGAATGACATTAATCAAACATGAAAAATATTGCTGATTGGTAGTCTTCTTTTTACTTTATTAGACTGGTTTGTGCCCGATTTACTCTTGTGTGTTTTACGTACAACATTGGATAACTACGTCTGTGTTTGAGTTCGCTGCGACAAGGAATAAACTAAACACAGGGTTTAAATCATACTCAACAGACGCCGCGTAATTAAGAGGAAGGGAGAAGCAAATAACCCAATTCCCCCCGAAACCTTCAGTAGTTTGGCAACTTTCAACACATTTATGGTAGACGGTAGTGTTTTTGACAACTGAGAGGGACACGTATACCATCGAAACCTCCTGTGTATTCGATTTAATTCCAGAATGGTTTCATATGTAGAATAACAAACGCAAAATACATGTACAGTTTCCGAGAGAGGAGACTTGAAACTCCTAAGGGGCAATTTGGCAGTTTTTGTTCGAACGATATGGTATCGATTCAATCAAACGGTTCGTTCCAGCTGACACATCAGTGTGATTGCCGTAATCATTTGTCAACTTCGTCATTTTGTTATAAACTTTTATTCATATCTAAAATACATCTTTTAAAAGTGTCTAGACATATTTGTAGTCAGCGATGATGATTTTCCAATTGCAGACAATTGAAACATTTTAATGTTGTACAAAATTTTACTTTTTACAAAAAGTCACTCACTATTTAAATACCTTTAAAGTTATCTGAAATTTTATCTACGAATACATGTACCTCAGATGTGTTCTATGAACTTTTTGGAGTCGCAGCATACATATGTTTGCAAGTATGAAAGCTAAAATACGGAATGAAGGATAAGAACAAAAGCCAATTGGCAGTAAGAAAACACCTTACATTCACTTTCCTTGAAATTAATTTTATATCTGTTCGTGGACGATGTTGAATAGTTGCTGACAGCTTTTCAATGTGTAAGAAAGACGAACTAAGAACATGCTAACATGTTTCATAATGCTTTTCATGATCCTATTTTAATCAACATATTTACCCAGTTCACTGTCTTAGTGATGTGCACTTTTGTTGTGTTCTCCATTAAAGAGATTGCAGAAATTTTATAGTATAGTCATTAGCGTGAAAACGGTGCGAGTATCTGCTCCGAAACGTTGCTCGTCAATAAATCCAGAAGTTGTATATCCATACAATCGCCTTGTTATGTTACTATCCCTGCTTCTAAATGCCACTCAAAGAAGAAATTTATTAGTTTTATGCACTCATAGAAAAATGCGGCCGTAAAAGAAACCTTTAGGGTTCTTCAGCTTTGGCTCTGGCGAAACCTTTTACGGTTCTGTGTGGAAGCCTGGCAGCAACTGTTCCATGTATTTCTCCGTTATAACCACATATTTGGGCGTTTTGATAGCGGGCGTTATGCCCAGCGGGCGTTTTGATTGGCATTCTTTGTCCTTTGGTTCTGTTTAGAACCACCCTGGTTCCATGTAGACCCATACTTATTTTCGAAAGAACCCTATAGGAACTATTATTTCTATAGAGTATGTACGCGTTTCAACCTCTAATATATCTACCAAAAGGTCTTCGTATTGGAGTAATGAAATACTTCGTAAGTGTAATGTCACCACGACATATAGTGTGTGTCTTCCTCTGAACTTTAAACGGAAATTGGGGGACAGAAAGCTGGCGGTATTCGAATGTGTAAAATATTGAACCAACTATAATCAAGTTAGACATGTTTACCGCGATAACGCCATTCAATTATCTCTCAATTTAATTTAATTTTTTTTATCTTGCTTCAAATTACATAAAACCGTATAACCTCGTTTATTTGTTAATGCTAAATTTGATAAACATGAATGTTTAAACAGTCGTGATTCTTCAAAGCTTTTACAATAAATCGTTCTTCCAAAGAAGTTCTTATCAAATTCGTACGCCTTCTTGGCTTTAATTTTGTCAGTCGGCTTGATTCACCAAAGTCGTTTTCCTGGAAACGATTCTTTCAAGATTATTTTTTCATGTACTCAAGTTTCGTATCATGGGTGAGTTTAATTTCATTCAGGCTCTAACAGTCTAATTGATTAATTATCATCAATGAAAAAAATCTATATAATAAAAAAGATGCAAATATATGAAAGTAAAGCGGAAAACCCACTTGATAAGTTTCATTTGTGTTTTGTGGGTACATGTAGTTCTTTCGCCAATCTATGATGAAAAACCAAGGCGCAGCCAAACGCTGCCTGCCTGCACTGGTACGAATACCGGTGGAGACAGGCAGAACGGGCAAGGTACTGCAATGATGTGTTAACATATTGAGAAGATGCAACTAATAATAATTAGGATAGCGTTTATTATAGTAGATACTTTTTATCATGGGGCCTACACTTTGCCTCCAAAACACAGTAGGTGATACTCGTCTCCTATTTGACCACTATATAAATCTCACGTAACCATTCTTCACCAGCATATTTAAGGCCCCATTTCTTCAAAATAGTTTGGACGCTCTCTATCTATCCGATGCATCGCTCAGTTGGCAGTAAGTGATAATGATAATAACATGTTCGGATCTTCACTGGCCAACTGTATCCAAAATGATAACATTTTCATTTTAAATTCCAAAGGAAGTTGCGATCTGTCGGATTCCCCGTATATCATCACATTAGAAGTGCTTTTCCTTGGGTTTGGAAATCTTTTACAATTGGATATGTGTAAGTTTTCCAATATCTCAAATGTTCTTATCTCCATAATTCACTATCCTACAAAAAAAGCGTTAAACAAGTTCATTAAATAACTAAATTTAACAGTCTTATCGCAAATCAATATTCCTAGCTTTTTATATTCTCACTTTTAAAGGGGAAGACCACCCAAAAACCATATTCTATAAATAAGTAAATTTTTTGTGTGTAATACAATACATTTATTTCCATTTTCATAATCTGATCGTAACTCTGGTTATCATTCATTAAAGAGG
>JARFOD010136708.1:0-13389 GCA_031763545.1 Mopalia muscosa
TTTTCTTGCCTGACATGTCAGTACAATGTAATCAATGACGTAAATATACAATATAATACGGGTCATTGAGTGAAACATACAAACCTGATACTATGCCTTAAAATGCTTAAAAAGTGCACTGTACGTTGTCATGGAAATTTAAGATTGATCACGTGAATCTTGGACAGGTCACGTGAGCCTTGGATCGAAAAAAAAAATCTTGGGCAAGAAATATAAAATCTTGGGCAAGAAAAAAAAAAAATCTTGGGCAAGAAAAAAAAAAATCTTGGGCAAGAAAAATAAAATCGTGGACAAGAAAAATTTAAATCTTGGACAAGAAAATAAATCTTGCCTGAAAAAAAATCTTGGAGTTGAATTGATAAATCTTGAATTTTTTCCCGTGCCATATTCGGCGTTAAACCCCCAAATAAACAAACAGATATAATAACCGCCTTCTTTCTAATCTTTCTCACTTATCTTACTTTTCTTAGTGACAATTCCCGTCCGGTAACTAGTGTCATATACACTATTGCCGAGAAGTTTGGGGTTTTCATTTTTCCAGAGACATTAAAAATCTATACACTTATCATTGTGTAGGAAATTAAGGTCTTAATAATATGGTATTTAGTGGCTTGCTAGCCATTGATCATCTAGAAAAAGTAGGACCATTATATCTGGCACAACATATTGAGAACGAATCGGTATTTGAATTGGGTTTCTGTTGAGGTGACCTTGGATATAATGAACAACTGTTTATAATTGTCATTTAAACAAACTTTAATATAAATGTTTATTTTACAGGTACATGTAATATTATATTTTCTTCTGATAGTATGTGTGTGAACTGATGTTTATTCTATTCAATTTTATCTGTAAAATTAGGACATTATAGTCCATCCATTGCAGTCGAAGGGAGATATCTAAAAACTACTTTAAAGAAGAGACTGTATAAATTGCAATATTCAAGTAATTGAGGACATATGCCGTTTTATTTTAGAATGCCCTATTTTATTTATCATTTTAGATGTACATTTATTAAGAAGTATTATTTTATAAAAGCTAGCGTGTTATAATTTACCTGTTTCAGCAAGTATAGAAAATGTTAAAGATTTACGTCATCTTGGTAACTTCTATTTAAGAGACATTAAAGTTGCTGGAGATTTTTCTTCAGTTCCTATTTTCTGAATTATGTTTCAAGTCGTACTTATCCTACCTGTTTATCCTCATATATATATTGTGAGAACCTCAGGTTATAAACTTCGTTATGTTTTTTTCCCGCCATCAAATGTTGAAATTGCATCAGATTAGACGGTCCTTACCAGGAATACAGAATTGTTATTTATAGTTTAGTGAAAAATCCGTCGCCTCTTTAATGAAATACACTGCAGTACGACATAAAACAACAAATAAACAAAGGAACAAACAAATATAAATGGTTTCAAAGCCGTCTAACTTCGTCTTTAATCTGTCATCAATGTATCGTCTTTCTCTGAAATTCCTTACGGTTCTGAACTTTATCTTTTCCTCTTTCTTCCATACAGTTCTTCCAATGATTGTCTCTATAGAGACCCTAAATTAGGAATTTCCACCAATAGCGAGGAGTGGTGTTCACGCAAACAGATAACACACAAACAAGCGATCTAGCTTTAAAAAATATATATGTTTGTATCTTGGCTGTTTTCAGCAGTTATTTAGCGGCATGGACCATCTCTGTCCCGAAGCGACGCTATAGAAAACAAGTCAATATATAAACATGTATAGTCTTATTGAGTACATGCGTGTTCGCCTATCCTATAGATAAATATTGGTAGGTATGAATTTCATTTGTAAAAATATGTCTATACGCATTAATCACATAAAAGAAACAACTAAAGAAATTTTAGCTTCGCTCTAGATAACGTAGCATTCTTTTAATTTGACAAAATTATATGTTTATATACAACACTATATTTGCAAAACAAGAAGATTATTCCTATACCCTTTCACGCCATTGCCGAAATTAATGACGTAACGAAACATGTACATTCATGGAATATATAGGCATGTTAGCAATGCATACAACACTATTATATCATAGGCTCAATATTTTAACGAAATATACACTATCAGCGAAGTATTGTCCTTAATTGCATCTTGGAAGAAAATCTTAACTCAGAAAAGCAAATCACGGGACAAGAATAAGCACTTAAATTGATTAAGTTTACATAAATATACATGCCATATATCATTGTATTAATTTACTTCCTCTGTAACTATCCATCGAAGCGAAATACAAAATGACGATGTAAAAAGCATATGCAAAACTCATAAGTATTAGTCATGCATACATTAGTTGTTGAAGTACATTATACACCAAAACTTCGAAATATACGAAAGTCGAAAAGTTGCTCAAAACGCATTGGTGTAACCTTACTTGAATGTATGTTAGTCAGCCTACATGTATATACGGCTCTCCAAAATATGCTGCTTTGCCTTCTTGTTATGTACGTGACATGTCTTATTGTATGTACTTAACAAGAAGTTAAACATCAATATAGATGTAGACATGTAAACAGTCAAAGTTAATGAAACTTGTTATCATAAAGCAATTTTAGAATGGAGGAAGAAAAGAGAAAGTTCGAAAGGAAAATCGAAATAAATCATTCTAAAATGTGACTATTTTATCGAAAGCTAAGGCCTCGGTCCAGCATTCAGTGAGGAGGATTAAATTTAAAATAAAAGTTACAATATAACGAAACACATAGAAAAGAACTCCTTCAAAGCTCTGGGAATGTTGATTGAGCTTACCTGAAATCCGTGTCGAAAATAAAAAAATGATCACAAATTGTTCTAGATAAAATCGTGCTGAAAATGAGCACTAAAATGACAAAGAAATCCATTAGAAAATATCTGAACACCATACATATATATATAAACATACAACTGGAATTGTACTTCCGTTTCTAGGATTCAGTATAAAATGCTATATCAACCAATCAGCAAAGCTAACACACATTGTTCTTTTAACCTCGAGTATGCATTCGTTTTGCTTTACCACAGATTACATCTCCAAATATGTCGTGCTTCGTAGGCATAGAGACTTGTCGAACAGGTGCGAACCGTACCTGCCTCTTGACAGTATAATAATCGCTGTGAAGTTCGCTGGTCGGGTCGTAAGAACTCTTTTCTTCATCTCGGAAACTTATCATGAAGACTTCAGACTTGGCAACATTGTCATTATGGTCGAACAGACTCTTTCTGGTCGCGGCTATTTTCTGATTACAGCTGCTTGTCGGACGGGATGGTCTCTGGATATAGGCCGGACTGTAACTTATTCTGTTAGCCAGTTTCTTGATCTCATGGTACTTGTTCGACATCAGGAAGCTCCCAGACAATGGACGACCAGTCTTGGCAGCCAAAAGAACTCTTTCTTCATCTGAAAGAGAAGGCTTCGGGAAATAACGACCAGGAATTTGTGTCTGGCGTCTCAGTGTTGGTCGCAGTGTGCATGCATCAGCATTTAGGTTTTCCCACTGAACACGAGTTAACTCTGACTCCCGTCTGCTGCTTGGTGGACAAGGTGCTCTAGGCAAACGGCACCAGGAGTTGGTCCCATGTTGAGAGACTGTCTTTGCGTGTCTTATTTCAGTTGGAGGTTTCTGTCCCCACACACCCATAGGAGCTGGCATTAAACCTCCCGAAAATGTCGGTTGCCAATTATTGGGGTTAACGGTGGCTAACTTTTTTGCCACAGGCTTCCATCTTGGTCCATGACGAAGCATCAGGGTGTCAAGAAATATTGACGCCATTTTAGTCGTCAAATAACTTCCTTGTATAAAAGATAAGTGTTAAATCAATTACACATACATGTCCTTTGGAAAACCACTAATTTGGCTGTGAAGTATACAGACGTTAAATGCATCAAACAGCATTAATTTGTTCCCATATCTATCTCATGGAAAGATATTGTCTACAGCACAAAGCACTACATTACTACCGTTCTCTCACTAGTGCTGTTTGGTAAGCGTTTCACGTTATACTAAACTGTCGAAACTCAAGCTGTGTCAACCAAACATATCAAAACAATACCATTCGAGTAGAAATCGGATAAACCACCTTCAGGATTTCGATACCGCTTAATGGGGATTTGGTCAGTGCTCTGAACAGGTATATAACAGCCGGAACTTGTAATAATCTTTACAGTTAATCCAAAGGTATCCCTTTTAAGTATAAGCAGGTCGATATAGAATTAAGAGCACTCACACAAGGTGCATATGTACACCTTATGTACAGTGAAGGCATTTTCTATTATCCTGCTGAATTCCGTCTCTTACTATGGAAACAGTTAGCTATAATTCCTTCCTTGTTTATGGCTTAATAGTCCGGAATGATTTGGAAATTCATTGTCGTGATTTTAATAAACCTGTTAAATCGGCGTGATTTTCACTAGTATGAGAATCGTCCCTCTAACCTTGTGAAGATACAGGGTTTGCTGTCGGATAGAGGCATGTCAATTTAATTCGCTACATTTATATAACAAAAATATGTTTAGCCTGACAGCTTGTTTGAGTTTCTACACACCATTCGGCTAAAACCACTCTCTCTGAAATGTTTCATACTTGTAAAAGTGGCGTTTCAGTATTATCATCAGTCAAAATATGAGGAGAAATACTGCTACAACAGCTACATAAATGTCCAGTCAATACGAACAAGCTATTTCCTCCGTTCACTACCGACCGGAAATAGGCAGACCCATGACGTGATCAATATCACGTAATCACGTGTCCACCGCCGTGTGGTGAAGGATAAGTCGAGATGATTTGTTTTTAAATACGCACTGAATATTTTTCCACTTCGACAAATAAACACAAGAGTACATTTTGTGTAGTGAGAAACCATATTAAAGACGTTTTCCGCCATATTTGGCGCTGGGAAAAAACTTACTGACCATGGTAATAAACGTATCCAATAGAACGTCAATTTAAGTGCATACAGAACACATCAATAAAACTTGACATTGAGAAAATAACAAACAACGCAATTAGGGGAATAAATGGAACTCTTTAGCTGCACGCAAGGTCAACCCAATCAATAAGACTCGATGATAAAGTGTGAAGCTGTTAAAAAGTGAGATGGCGGGTTTACTGATGTATGACGCCTCCCCACCCACCACCCACACCATAGCGGGGCGTCGTCTAACAGCGGGTTCAAATTGGTATCGCTTAGAGCAATCGGCCACCGATCAAATAAGTTATTTATTATAAATTTTCGATATTTTTGTTGTTGTTATCATCATATATAGGCCTAGTATGTGAAATGATTTTTAACTATACAATGTCGTAAGCCATAGGAACTAATAAGGTGTCAATTTAAGCCAGAGGTGTTAAAACCGGTTGGTTACTATTCCATAATAGGCGAATACTGATAATTTTTAGATGTAGTCCGACTGCATGTTATAGTGTCGAACTGCTGCTCCTCCTTCGATTGATGTGTGCCTTGCGCTCACAGGTCCGATTCCCCAAATCAATATTACATAAGCTGCACTAGGCTGATACCTTGATCTTGTATTAGGATGAGGTGTGTAGCCTAAAAATAACAAAGTTAACCCGGGAATGGCCGGGATGCCCAGTTCAGGTGCATGGTTCTCTTTGGCGTTCACTAAGCAATTCAATAGGTTGCGTCAAAACAAACAAGACCCGTATCTGATGTGAATGAAGAAGATTGCTATTACAAATGGGGGATAGACGTCTGTATTACTGCAACATCGTGTCTTGTTAGACCCAGCTCTTCTGCGGCAAGCCGTTTTGGGGCAAATAGGCGCTATCTAAATCGTTTCAATCCTGCCCACTTCTTATAGAGCTGTCATGACTTATCCTATTGGAAAATGTCGAATATTTCTCATATGCGTCAAGGCCGATGTTCAACAGCCTATAGCATAAACCATATTATACTAAACCGTTTTTATATAGGTAAGTATTATTAGTTTTTACAATTATTCGTCGACTGTCCTCCATAAGGATGTCCTTTGAGGCAAGCTGCCCTTATAGTGTAGGTATCATATACGACAGATTTCCAGTGGACAGATGAGTTTGGAGGCAATACTCGTTGGGAACAGACGTCCTATGGAATAAGCGGTGCATCGGATCGGAAGCACTCATAAGTCCTCGAATGTAGGCCTGCTTCACACCATGTCTGAACATTGGCGACAAATTACCGTGCCTTAAATAATCTCTGGTATCGAGCGGTTCATTTCACGGCAGGTAACTCGCATGGATTTACTTTATCATATGAGTTTTCAACTTGTTTATTGTTCACGTCTGAATGCTATTCTTGGGTTGATATGATGACGTCATTGGAGCGCAATCGTTATTAAAATACTAACAGCGGACGAAATTTGAATTGTTTGCAACAAGTCATACATAAAAAAAGAAATAGTGTTTGTTTAAATGTCAATTTAGCTGAAAAACGGGCTTGCATGATGTGTTTATTTTTACTACAAGTCTTTTAGGCGTAATTTAGTTACTTGCACGCATGCGCAAAATTTCATCCGGCGGTTAACATTAACAATAAACGTTTTCGTTTAATACTATTGCTTCTAATTAAAGTCCGAGATAACGGTATACCGGTACGGAAAGTGTGGAAGGATGATCATGACTTCTTGACTTCACACATGACATTTGATTACATCCGGAGGCCGCCTTACCTCCATGCCTTAGGTACAGCCTGTTTGGCCATAAACCTGGAACATTTTGATGTAATGATGTTAGCTAAAACGGCGTAAACTGTGCGGTCGTCGTCAGCGAATTACAGCTGTACAATTACAACGGACTATATGCTATGATGTCATTCAGCTGTAGATCAATCCAACTCCCTTTTAAAAGATACCAGTCACCCGAACAAGTAAACTAATTAGAACAATAGACCTGCTAACAAGTTATATCATTCTTAAATGAATAAAATTGCTAAATTTTCAAATTTGTATGCACCTTGACTTCCTGGTAATGGTGCGGGTTAATCCCAAAGTTCCCAGTCTGCGTTAAACAGATAGTTGGTAGGCCTACGTGATGGTTACAAACTTCCGCACTCTCGTCAAACAAGTGGAATAAGTGCGGCGATAAAAGTGTGTGCACATGTATCGACCGGACAGTACGTCATGGATTGATGTCTTTAGCATGCATCTTAAGCACGCCCGTAGCTGTTTTTTAACCTCCGGTATGTAACAGAAGTTTAAGTTTCCTGTGACAACGGAGATCTGGAGGTGGTTTTTACGAAGCTTCCAGGTTTTCCACCATGTGCCGGCCGTGTACAAATATGCCATATAAGGGAAGGACTCTCAGTTCGGCGCTTAACACCAATCAAATGAATAGGGTTTTCCCATATATATGTTAAGTGTAAAATCAGAAGCTGTTGTACTTGCTGATATTCGTTCTCCCTGTAATCCGATATATAATTATAAGGTATAGAATATGTTCAAAAATTACACTAAAAAAAACAAAAAATGAAGCAAGCCAATAATATCTTTTGAAACAAAGTTCTCCGTTTAATAACCATATCTGATTTACAACAACTCTTTTTGTTTTACAACTATGATAATAAATTAATATATAGTTATAAAATATTCTACTTTTAACTATTTATTAATATATCAAAATTCTGTTCCATATAGAACAATCGTATTAGTTTCATTGACCAAAATCCCATTATTTTTTGTGAAAAAGATAATAAAAAAATAAAAAATAATTTCACGAGAACATAAATGGACATATATCAACATTAAATCCTAAAACAATAAGGATCTGTTCTAAATTAAATGCGCTCCCTTGCACATTGCACCATTGACGCTGAATTTTTACATTATATAATTCAGCAAATTTCGTTGAATTCATTCAGACATGGAATTCAGAGTTTTTCAGCTATGTTAGTTTGAATGTAGGAAAGACCTGTCAAGATAAGATAAATATTTGGTTTCAACTTTAAATAAAATATTATCTTTTGCTAACAGGAATATTTGGTAAAAAGTAGATGACTAACGATGACAGTGCTTAAATGGTGCGTGTGTCATGTTATAAATCGGAAATAGGCGATAATATGTCTTTTTTTTTACTAAGAGATGTAATTAATACCGGTATATCATACATCCAAAACATGGACGTCGTGGATTGCTGATGTTGATAAGACATACTACATCAAGTTTCGTGATGAAAAAGATGCTTTGAAATTATTTCAAGTGAGATTTTACCACCATAAATATTAAACATAATAAAGTTTGTTTCAAATGTCTGTGATGCGTAATACTTCGACAAATTAACCGGAGGTTATCTCGTAGATGTTGGTATATTAAGAGTCGTATGAAAATAGTTTAAATTAAAAAAAAAAAAATCTGTTACAACAATAACAAAAAAAAAACATCAGTGGTATTGGTCTGCTTGGAAAACGATGGAAATTACTGTGGATAATATTTCATGGATACTTTAGGTATAATCAAAACGTCATACATGGAGTTTTGTGAACTTGATGTATTAGGTCTATTGTTCGGGTGTCGTCCACGCTCCGAAATTGGTTGATTTTCCTCTCCAGGTGTGTTTGATAAGCGTTCCACAGACTCTTTGTTATCACATATATCGGTGCTGACCTCACTGCGTGTATCCGGGTAGTAATCACCACACGGTACTGTTATAAAGAGTTGGTCGGGGCTTTTCGTGTCGGATATGACCTCTCCTTCACCTGCTTCCGATTCGTCTGTCGGACTATTAGGCGGACAACTTGAAGTGTCGGGCACATCACTTGCGTTACACAGAGGACAAGCAATGTGTGTATGGGATGGAACAATAATAGGATCTAAGGGCACAAGATTTCTAGGGAGCTGAGTATATCTGAGTGTCGGGCATGGCTTGAGGCTGGCGGTGTCAGAACTGCCAAGAGATGCAGTTGTCTCCTTAGAATTGCGCCTCCTTCGTCGACGTGCCTGACTCGCCTGTCTGCAAGCCTCAATCTTTAATTTGTGAATGTCCTTCAAACTTGTCCAATCTTCACCCGAGGTTAAAGAATGAGAACCTTCAGCTGCTGGGCGAAGATACTTTTTAACCGCGGAAGCTCTCTGTTCGTTATAAGGGGTAATTCTATCCAAATAATTTCCTGGCTTGGCTGATATTCGTGTTGCTGGTGAGGTCTGTTGCCTGTTTCCCCCTATAAGATCTCCCTTCGAAATACAACTGTCTCTTGTCTTGGCTCTTGAAATAGGCGATTTATTCCCTTCTGTTGGTGTATACACAACACTCTCAAACCTAACATCATTTCTGTCAAAATCAGTCTCAGTTCTGATGTCGTCAGTTTGTTGAGTGTAACTGCTTTTAGCACCCGATGCGATTTTATTTTCGGGACAATCTGTTTCGTTTGGGATAAAGTTTTCACCCGACAGTTCCTTATTTTTAGCACCAATCACACTTGGGTTACATGTACTTACGCTTGACCCTAAGTTCGGCTTAATTGTCTGGGGAGGCATTAATTGTAAGGAACGAGAGCTTCCGAAGTAATGAGAACGGACAAGGTTCGTAAAAGGAAAATTCTTGACGTTAGCCGTGACGCCATTATCAGGATGAGAAGCTTTTATCTTACCCACCTCCATTAAATTCCGCAATGATTTTCTTGTGCTCTCCACTGCTTCGGAATCTTCAATCTCTATTGTATTTATGTTGACCTTAACCTGGTACATAGGTAAAGTGATCAGTCTTTTGGACTTGGGTTTGTTCGAAATCCGAGGCGTGGAGAGTCCATCTCTGGACACAGCCAACTTGTATTGTTGTTCGAAAGCCTGACTCTTTGAAAGTTTAGGAAGATTATTCTGTGTTTTAGCAGATTGAAGAACTGCCAAGCATTTAGCTGGAGACAGATAAGGTACTTTGTTGCTGTCCATTCCACCTCCTGTTATGTATAAGTAAACCCTTTGCAAGTCAGACAGCTCTTCTTCCAATGTAATGTTTTTGGTACTCTCTCCACTACCTGGGCGCCGTACGACTCCTAATGGACGGACTGGTTGTGGGCTTCCTGCTGCTTGCGGGGCGTACTTAGAGAAGAGAGCTCTTAACGGCTTGGGTCTCACAGATACCCTGGTTGTACTTTCACTTGGCATTATGGAAAAAAATTGTCTCCAAAGTTAGTTCAAAGGCGGCTTGCCAAGTTATGGCGGGCCATAAGACATAACCTTTAGACCTGTCTGCAGCGAACCTTAATTTACAGTCACTTGTTGTTTACACAGAGAGCATTCCTGTCGTCGAATTAAGTGTTCTCACAAATCATTATTCAAACTACAGCAGATCTAGTTACCTAGGTGTGATAACGTGTAGACAACACCTCCCTCGTAGACCTCTATATAAACATTATAGAGTGGTAAACACGAGCATGTCATCAACAACCATTTTGTGTCGTACAAATTAAAATTGACGAGTTTTTGTTTCAGTCTCACAACTTGGTTGTCAAAACACGACGTACAGAACGTTACTTTGTGGTCCTCCAACGCACATACTTAATTAATTAAGGAGAAAACATTTTCAGTACATACAAAATTTGATGACAACTGTTTTGCATCTTGTAGTGTTTCACCCATTCGCACGGTATTATTGTACACTGTCAAAGTCGCACTTCCCATATATCATTAATTTCTTTTCCAATTGTGATATAGTCTCATACAGCATGGTTTAAAGTAAACTGCCTTTCAATACCACTGTAACAAACGCTAGTTAACTTATGTGTTATGCCCACAACATTGCTGATACAACAAAACGAGCTAGTTGGTTTACCTGGATAAAGATTAACATGACTTACTCTAATAAGGTCAAGCAGCTTAGTTTTCTTTCAACATAACTTCCTTGTATATTTTTTATGACTATAGGCCGCTGTTTATAAATGATATATGGGATTATCAATTCTTCATACAGAGCTTGCATAGACCACTGTTAATAGTATAACATGTTAACGTGTATGGGTATGGTAAGTGTAGGCATGGATCGAGCAAGGGCCCAAGACTGTCGTAGGAACCATTCATACCGGCAGAAACGCAAACAAATTTTGATAATCAACAACATTCTGATTCTAAATTAGAAAATATATTTAAACAGTTGTGGAAATTATTTAAACTTGTACCAGACTTGCAGCAGTCCAATTCCAACAAAACAGAAAACTTTACTAAGAAAACTGTTCAAATCAAACTTTGCAAGGACCAATGCAATGGGCATCTCTGACCCCAAAGGATCTTGAATATATGAAGATTGATTTGGATCCGATTCCAATGAAAAATATACAGTTAAAGTAATTCGGCGCTGTATTTACTGGTAGCCTTCGTTAAATTCACAGATTATGTATTTTTGAGCGAATCCATATCATGACTAACCAATTCGATATGGAAGATATACATCAGCTTTTGACAGTATGCCAAGAATGGAGCAGCTAATGATTGCTTTTAGCCCAGAATTAAGACAACTAGCCAGTCTCGTTTGGAATTTCACCACGATTAAGTTGCAACATTTTGAATATTGATCGAAATACACCATGTGCTTTTAAAGTCGATTATAGAAAGCTTTTTCCGGTAATGTAAAGTATTAAATTCGACTTTGGTCCCGGGTTCACCTAATCCCCAAACCTCACAGCGAGCATTGGTTGTGGAAGTGTGAAATACAATGTGGAATGTTTATCGGTGGATTTGAAAGTATGCAAGTGATGCAGCGATTGTTTGCCTTCCGAGATGATGTGGGCAGTACATTCGAGGATTTCCCAGTGCGATTTTGAGTATGGTGATGATAGCAGTGCTTATGATATAATGCGAGATACAACTGATAGGCGTAGGTCCAAAGGCTTTGACAATCGACCATTATACCTTGCGCGGTTCTCTTCGCTGTGCCATTTTACATATTCCCTATACTCTTCTTTCTCCGCCCCCTCCTTCTCAAGATTATTGCGACCCTCACGCTGATCGGGGTGGTCCCACTGTCTCTGATATTATGTACATATAGGGTTTATCGCTCTGTAATCTTGTCACCATATATCTTCCTTTGTTACCTGTTAATCCGTGGGTTTAAGAGGTTAACAAATAGAGATAGTACGATACATAACACCACTGGTATTGTTGTCAAGGTCGTATAGATCACCTGTAAAAATTCACATCTCATTTATACAGCTATAAAAGCAATATTGGTCTTGATCCAGACCACCCATGTATATACATTTTTTGATCAAAGGAGAAAACAGCGATATGTTGGGATATTTACTCCGGTCCGGGTTCATACCCATGGTCCCGTGGCTATGCTGATAGCTCCGCTTGTCACACATTCCGCAGAATAAAGTTGATTCGTTTGATTAGTGTTCAACGTCGTCTCCAAGGGCATTTCACTTTCGCTACGACGGATTTTCTCCTTCACACTGTTCATTGCCTAAATACGGTGGAAAATCGGGTGGAAACCTCGTAAAAACGATTTCCGGAGATACATCTTGTGACTCACTCATATTCCTGGGGGTCGACAAGGCGGACTCGAACCTAATTTTGGTGCACGATTGGCTTTTCTCGTACAGCCTCGCTTCGTTTGCAATGTACAGGCCAACAGCTAACGTGTTATGATTAAGGTGCATTACCGGCTTTATTATCATTCATTCTAGGCAAAACACCACGCGGCGTTAAAGATAACACGTTGGCCGACTGCCTGTACATGGCAAGGGTGGTACATTGAAGTATAGGATTTTAGTGGTAAGAGACTCTTTTCGAGCATTGGTCCTAATTAAGCTTATTCTGTAACATCGTGATATTTAAGCTCTGTCCTACTTCGTTAAAATTCAAACTTTAATGTATTGCACAGTTCGGGTCTTAACGAAAAAGAAACTTGGTACCGGAGCTACGTGCGACCAGGTCTTCTCGATATGAGGAATGGAGGTACTATTAGTTAAAGGGAAAGACCAACGATTTAAAACCTAAACTTCTTAGTTTTAATAAATATTTTCAAAGGCAAACAACTGTAACTCACTAGCAATTGATTAAGCATCACCGTTAATTATTTAATTTGACGACGTACGTCAAGCTTGGACACCAAGCGCAATGTGTTAATCAAGTATACCAGATAGAGTATATACTGGCGCTAACGATGGGTACTATTCCTTAAAGACGTTTTTCTCAGGGTGTACGTTTTTTGTTGTTGTTGACATATACCCAAAGAGCCTATCAATCGAAAGTCGATTTCTTCAGTGAGTTTGAATATATTTTGAAACCAAACGAAATAAGCCAGATAACACTCTCGAGGCTCTTAATGGTCTCAAAGAAGATAAACACAAGCACATGGCTATGCTTTTGCAATGACACCTTGCTGGAGTGGGGCATTGTTTTCATATTTCTGAGCATAATTCCACAGAGACTAATGAGTATATATATGTGGTTCACTTTAACTGTGGTAA
>JARFOD010136729.1:0-27480 GCA_031763545.1 Mopalia muscosa
CGTAAGAGGCGAGAAAAGAGGTTGCTTTCTGTTGCCCTGGTGTTCGCAGAGCTAAAGGGCAACGGGAAGCAGATTTGATTGTGATGTTCTATATTTTTGTCCGTCTTCATATAAGTGAAATACCCTTGCGTACGACGTCAAAAACAAATCAAACAAACAAACCTATCAATCAAGCAAACAAGCAACCAAACTCCAGGAAGTTGAGAATGTTCAGTAGTTCATTCAGCTTGAGATTTTAAAATTTTTACACTATTTTCTCCCCAGCTGTTGAGAAGTCTTTACCACCCCAACTTGTAGACGATGTAGTATCTGATGATGATAGCATAGCAGACCTGGCAGACTATGACAGTGCTGACCTGTCCCCAGCTGTTAGAAGTAAACCTCGACCATTAGGTATGGAGGGCTCAGACACTGGTTTGTTGTAGAAAGGAAGGGCTATGACTCAGTGATTATTCACTTTGTAATAAGGTTTGAGACCCTAGACCATTAGGTATGGAGGGTTCAGACACTGGTTTGCTGTGGAAAGGAAGGGCCATGTAGTGTTCAACCACTGGTTTGCTGTAGAAAGGAAGGACCGTATAGGATTCAGACACTGGTTTGCTGTGGAAAGGAAGGTCCGTATAGGGTTCAGACACTAGTTTGCTGTAGAAAGGAAGGGCCATAAAGGGTTCAGACACTGGTTTTCTTTGGAAAGGAAGTGTCGTATAGGGTTCAGACACTGCTTTGCTGTGGAAAGGAAGGGCCGTATAGGGTTCAGACACAGGTTTGCTGTGGAAAGGAAGGGTGGTATAGGGTTCACACACTGGTTTGCTGTAGAAAGGAAGGGCAGTGGCTCAGTTCTCTTTGTAGTAAGATTTAAGTCCCTAGACCATTAGATATGGAGGGCTCAGACACTGGTTTGTTGTAGAAAGGAAGGGCTATGACTCAGTGCTTATTCTCTTTTTAGTATAAAATAAAAAGTATCATGTCCAAATTTGAAAATTCCACTTTCATCTACATGTTAGAATTCCTTAAAACAAAGTGCCCGAATAGAATTGTTTAAGCAAACAATCTGAAGCCTGGAAAGAAACCAGTTAGCTGTTTGTATGACATGAGGCAACTTTTGCTAGCCTGTTGCAAGAAGAAACATCGGTCATATAAATTAAAATGTTTCTCTGTTATGTGATGATAGATTATGTTCAATCACGAAAGAAAAAGTATCTGTTAGCCTTAGAAGAATAAATAACACAAAAGTTTAATGGATCCACATTTTTTATGGTGTGGCCATTCCGTGTCTATAGTTGGCATTATTATCAAGGTAATGAAAGTTCTACAACATTATCATCTGCTTGGTACACAGTGTTTTAGTTGGCATTGGTAATAAATAACTTTTTTGAGGAATTTTGACTGCGAAAACTTTCCATTTATTATCTTTCAGAATTTCTACCCATTATATTAATAATTTTTTTATTAATTTGCCTGTTGAAAATGACAGCTGAATAGGGCTCTCGCTAAGTCTTTATTGGTTCATATAAGTTTCTGGCAAAGAGTTTTTGATAGCCTGTATGTTTCTCCCTGAAACAAGCAGATGTCTTTGTCTTTGCATCCTGTGATTGTCCTGTATTGTCTTTCTTTGGTAAAAGTGGAGTCCAGGGTGATTTTATTCACATACTGGGCTGGCATGCTACAGTTTGAGTGAAGTAATCTCATAAAGTTACCCCACTCAAACAACCGAAATAAATAAGGGGAGACAAAAGACAACATAAAGTTACATAATGGAATGTATGCAATAAAAAATCTCATAAGTAGCACAATATGAATGATATTTGGCTTTATGTTTAATTTCTGTTTGATTTATTTATTTGTAATGGACCTGATCAACTTTCTTTTGTTCAGTTTACGACGACATTGATGAGGAATTGGACATCAATGACCTTGATCTCAGTGATGACAATGACCTTTTATCCGATGATGACATCCTGTCAGCTGATGACATCTGACACCATCACCCAAACAGCTCATGGAATCAAGTCCGTCCAAGTATACAACTATAACGAAGGGAGTTGTGGGAAATTAATTGTTTACATGGTTTACCTGGGAATGTTTGGTTGATAGAATAGCACGAGTTAAAACCTGTAGTTAATAAGGTTGTGGTGTGATATGTCAGCTAGTACATTCACACATTAAGTGACAGTATCGATATATTACTTCTGTTGTGATGATAGAGTAATTAAACATGGACGCAGTATTCCTTGACTCGTCTTAACAGTTCCTTAATAAAATATGCCAAATATCTGTTAATAATACATACTATTTATTTTATGAAAATGACTTCGTACAAATATACAGTATTTAAATCATATAAAAACTACGCAAAATATACCTTATTAAGATTTTTTTCCATATTTTGTTTTGTTTATTTTCTTACATATTTACCTATTTTCCTTACATTATCATAGTAGTATTTGTACCACCAGCAAAATATTTAATATCTCTTTACCATAAAGGGAATTATTTACACTATCCTCAGTGAGTAAATCTTTGGTGCAAACTGTGTTATTAAAATCAATGTTTTAGACATACGCAAATTGGAATTTTCCTCGACAAACAACAATTATTGATGCCAGAATTTTTGTGTTATCCTTTTATCATTCTAAACAGTTATTATTCAAACTCACCTGTTTGTTGTCTTCCATTGTTTGTACAATATATCAACGGAAGGAGTTAGTAAATAATTCTAAGTCTCAACACTATCTCCTTGTTATTAAAAGTGCAGCAAAATAAGCTGTTCGTAAAGCTGGTAACATCTATTATTTTATTTCTGTAACACCAAATTATTTCATATCAATTGATCTCAAATTTATATATGTTTATCTGTCACTGTTATTAAACCAGTTATTGGACCTTGCATGGTCCTTTGGCATCAAGTTTCCAATAAATAAATATATCAATAAATAAACAAAATGTTGAATAAATCAATGACCGGGACAGTATTATGACTTGACCAAAATGAACATGTTTGAGCTAGGTATTGGAATGATTGAACTTTTCAGTCCCATTATAAATAAAGGTACTGATAGTTTTGCTTTATTTGTTTACTGGATCAGCTTATTGGTACAGAAGGGTCTTTAGCTTTGGTTCACGTGTTGGCCTACTGATCAATCTTTGATTTTTTGTTCACAAGTTCGATTCCCTCTGTCAACATCAGGTTTATGGGGAAGTCACACAATATGACTGGCAAACATAGGAGGTAGTTTTTCCTAGGTTTATTCACCGTATTTAAGTAAGGCAGATTGTAGAAGTAAAAAACCTGTCAACCTATACGTGAAATAACCCATCAACATACATGTATAAGTAAAATAACCTTTGTGAAGAAGAAAATGTTCCCACTTCAGCGTTAACATTGCAATTTTGTACATTTATTTTTCAAATGTGAAGATTGATCTTTTCAAATTTAGTAGATCATTACTCACTTTAAAAGAAAAAGAACCTGAAATTAAAAAAAAAAAAAAGAAAACAGCATCGTTCTGCTGTTTACATAATTTGAGACATCCCTCATGCAACCTACTTGATAAGATTTTTACCAGGAAATGACATAGCTGATATCTACTTTTTGCCAGTGACAAGAAAATTCAGCTGCTTTTAAAATGTGTTATTGTATAACTTGAGTCGACATAAAATGGAGGCAAATTGTCGAATTAGAGAGTATTTAAATTTTTTGATAACTTTAAAAGTATTGCTTTGATCGGTAGCTATATAACATTACATAAAATAATCCCGGTATATTTATACAGTTTTAATTTGCCAGAAGTCTGCACAGTTGACAGTCCCAGAAAATCACTACAAAACCTGGTCCAAGTTTATGACTCGGCCCAGCATACTCTATATCATGGCCCTAAGACAGCAATGGTCTTCATCAAATGTATTCAGTATTTTCAAGAGTTTATCGCAGAAAAAGTTTTTAAGAAGGGAGACAAATTACAGGTTAGATCTGTATAAATGTTAACAAAAAAGTTTTTATCATGTATATATTTTACACAAACACAATCTCTACTTTTTAATTTTCTTTGTTGATTTTAATATTGCTGTTCTCCTTTTGAACACTTTGTCTTCTGTGTTGTAAATAAATGTGTCCTTAGAAATTTGTCTTTCACAAGAGTGTTTCTCATTTCCGTGTTAAATAACAATATCTGAGAAAATTCATGGCAAAATTTTGACTTACAATCCAAAATATATTTGATCTTGTTTTAAACTCTGTCTTCTTGTACTCTGGGAGCTACAGGGTAGGTAATTGAATGGTAGTTGTTACGCTCCTGTAGGTAAAGGTAGGATATTGGTGGGAGGGTCTAATGCCCTGATGATATTAAACCTAAGGGGTGGGTGGTTCATGAAAGCTCATGCCATAGCCAGGGAGTGGATTGTTGGTGGGAGATCCTGTGATATCTCGGAGGTAAGGAGTTGGTAGTTCCAGGAAAATTCCTGTTTTTTTCTCAGAGGTAAGAAATCAATAGTCACAGGAACCTTTCTGTTCTGGGCTGTTCTCAGGGCTAAGGAGTTGGTAGTTCCAGTGATGTGGTGTACTTGATGCTAAGGTGGGAGCTTTGGTTACTGTGGTGTTTTCAGAAATCTGGGTGGGATGGTTGCTTCCTGGTATAGTTGGAGCTAAAGGGTACTTACAGGAGGGTTACTGGACACTCTTTGTTGCCAGTTCCAAAAAGGGTGGCCTCTTTTCATGCATAAAATTGACATGTAATCAGAAGTGAAATAACCTTGTGGCAGTAATTCCAATCAAGGACAAGACCTAATGATTTTGTTATACGACATAACAAAAATCACCAACCTCAGAGAAGATGAATTAGTGTTTTATGTCTCACTCACAACTGCAGGCCAGCCCAAGGATGGACACTTACAGCACCCTTGGAGGTACTGGTAACAAACGATGAGAATATAAAGGCCTACCACAAGCCTCCTGTAACAGTAATCAATCAGACTAATTTTACTCACTGGTTGGAGTCTGTTGACCTCAGGTATATGAGGAAGTCCTATGCTGTGGCTCTAGCAACCACATTTTTTTAAAATGCTTTTACTGATCTGTTTCCTTGTTATTCAAGTAAGGCTGAATGAAAAGTGAACAATCCAAAGTGATATAGCTGGAGTACAATATTTCTTCTCTCTTTTTTTTTTTTTGGACAAAGGAAAATCTGTTCTCATATAAGTGATATTCCCTTGAGAACAGCTTTAAATCTCAAACAAACAAACAAATCATTGGACTCCCTAGTTCCTGTGTGGCAATGTGACATTCAGCCTAAACAAATGATAATGTATAGAATGGAGAGGTTAGATGGTACCTGACAAACCAACTATAAGAAGACATTTCCATGTATCAAACTTTTATTTACTAGTCCAATAACACAATATTGATTAGCACAAATATTATATAAATCGTGATGTTAAAAACGAACCCCAAAAAACGGAGTAAAAAGAAAAGAAAAGAAGAATCATCTTTGGACTTAAATTATGAAATTTGTTAAGGTTGGTTTTGTTCTTTTATTACCATTCTAGCTCAACCTACAGAGCAGAGCAGCCTATGTATAACTCATCACAGAAATAAGGTGGGAAAGGAAGTTTTTGGATAGGAGTAACTAAATGCCTACACACCACTTCGGCTGAATTATTAACAATCATTTTTCAAAGCTGGTATGGAATTGATTGATTGGTGTTTTACACTTTGTGAATGGTATTTGACAGCGGTGTATTCCAACAATTATTGAAATCTGCAAAACCATATAAATGGGAAATGTCATTGAAAACTTTAATCAGAATAATGTTAATGTAAAAATTATGTCCAAGATTAAAAACAACTGGGGATAGACACTAAATGTACTTATCTAGACCAGAACATCATTGGTTTCCCAAAACAACAAAATAAACATAAGTTAAGATTCAGCAAGTCCCTTTAGGCGAGTTATTTTTATTCCCTTAACTTTAGGGCAAATATTAGAACTTTTTGTTATCAACAATTTTAATTAGAAATCCGGAACCTATATACATGTATTCCTTTTCCATTCAAGGAGCACATACAAATCCATTATCAAGGAGTTTGAGATTAATGGGATTATCATTACAAAAAGATACAAAATTCCAGTTAGTTGTATTTTAAAGCAGACAATGCCCATATTCAAAGGTTGCTACATATTTGTTACTTTCACCCTCAAATTTTCTAAAATGTTTTCCGAAAGATATATTTTGTTTGATTGGTGTTAAACATCCTACTTATGGTTACTTCACTCACATGATGGTGTGCCAGCCCAATGGATGGAAGAAACCGCCCTACACCACTGGCAACAAACAAAGACGAGGTGGGAAAAATGCTGGACAATCATAGAAAGCAAGACAAAAACCTCTCGAACAGATCATCTTCCTGTTCCCCTTTAGCTGTAAGAGCACCAGGTCTACAAGAAGCTTTCTCCAACCACTCAGATTATAATATCATTCCTTACGGTTTGACAGTAAAAAAAAGTCCACTCAATTTATCTTTGCGAAAGTGGAGACAAAAAAAAGAAGAGGCACCCGTAATTTGATCATGGACTAGTCTACATGTATTTAATGGACCCAGTAAGACCGAATATATATACTAAGACCTAATAGATTCGCCTTGGAGCAGTGTCTAACATCAAAATGATATACAATACAAATTAAAAGCCATAACAAATTCTCAGTTGATCTCTTTAATTGACCTAATCACGGCTTAATATTTCCTTTCTGTCACAAAAAAAAATAAAAATAAAAATGTCACTAGACTGTCGGCCCTAGGACAGTTTGGACAAATATCCAGCAGTACCTATACTAGCGGGTTATATATTCCTTATGATACCACATAATCAAGCATAAGTTAAGAAATATAAAGAAAAGAATGAACAAAATTTTTAATAAAATTCAAATGCACACTAAAACCGCCTACAATAAAAGTTAGAACAGTAATGAAATATAACTAAATAGAAGATTCTTAATTCAATAAATGAAAACTGTTATTCAATCGAACATCAAGAAATATGAATATATATATATAAAAAGTAAAATAAAAAGCAAAGTAAAAAGATTCAGCCAGATTAAATGTAAGATTTTTTTTTGGTACAAAAATGAAAAATAAATATTTTGATTGGATTAAAAGTCAGTGCTGCATAGACCCAAAAAGTATTTCTAATATATAACATTAGTAAATCAAACAAAATCAAGTCTTAAATCTAAAATTTGAAAGCAGAGTATAATTTAAATGATTAATATACAATGACACTATTTTCAAAAAATCTATAAATTATAATGAAAAAAGGAGAAAAAAAAAAAAAATCCCAACAAAAAACGGTAAAATTAATCTTAGAAAGTCAATCTTACAACTACAAATAACTGCAGCTATAAATAAATGACTAAAGATTAGGCAATTAGAGAGCCACAAGAAAGTTTGATTTTGATTTGATCAACATATTCATTTGCAATCATGATATCTTATAAAGAAAAATGGGTTTAAATTATTGAAAGGACACCTTGGTCATTCCAACAGTAATGTATGGGTTACTGCTTACTTCACAGTTGGTGCCTTCAAAGTTTTAAATCCACGTTTGGAAATAAGCATAGAAATATTAATATCACATAAAACTACAATCATATCTTTACATGTGTTATATAATTAAGATTGGTTTGAATTTCTCACACACAAAACCTCTGCATAAAAGCCCATCCATACAGATTACAATATATCAAGGTCTACAATACCGAAATACACTTTTTGCATTCATTAATAAATGTGTGTAAACAATTACATGGGCAGGAAAAATGGTGACGACTTTAGGCTAGAAAGTCCATTTTCTCAAACAAAAACCAGCTACGGTCAACCCTTGCAAACATGAGGGTATAAACAGGAGAAAACTCTTCTAGTAACTATGTCTGGCACAGCTTAGGCCCTGTGAAGTAGTGAAGATATAGTGTGGAATGACAGCTATGGTCAATGTTAGCTAAAATCTCTTTGTAAAACGGGCTAAAGCAACCCAGGTCATTGCCATGGGAACTTGGTACCTAATGGATGATGTTATGGCAATTGATAAATTGAGTGACCTGGGATATATTTTGTATTGTGTAGAGAAATAGAATCCTGCTTGCCTCCCCCAGGATTGGAACCCAGGCTAGCAGGACATGGGCTCTAAGCTACAGAGTCTTACTTTTACAGTGGAATGACCCGAATCTTCATTCAAGTAACCACAGCATATCTTTCTCTTCAATTATAGAAATGTTTTTTATTTGTTCTCAAGATTTATCCAAAATGTTCAATGTATGAAAAAGGAAAAACGTTCATGTTGTGCTCCAGATGCAGACAACGAAATTCCAGATCAATCACATTTAACTTCTTTTATCAAAAACTGAATTTTCAGGAGTTTTCAAGGAGCAAAAATGATTTTCCAGAAAATTCCAGACATGGGAAACTTAATTTTATTTTGCCAGGATATTTTAGGACTGTTTGGTTTGTGCCAGATACAACTGAAGATATCCTCATGATTCAGGACTTCATTTTTGCTGTTATTTGCCAAAACATGTGCAATGTTGCAAAACCACATGTTTTTCTCCTGTTTGTATTTTCTTGTACTTACAATGGAGATATCCACAAATAAGCAATAAAGATAGAATTATAAATTTATTCATAACATACATAACGACCAAATACAGTGTACTTGTATATATATTTTAAATAAATAAAGAGAGAAAAATGTGCTTGCCTCCACCAGGAATCGAAACCTGGGACCTTTGGGTTACAGGCCCAACACTCTACCGACTGAGCTACAGAGGCTTACGGCAAAGTGAGTCTCGAATTCTTACCCAGTGAAGACGGCGATTTTCTCTCTTCATACAGCACGGACACAGTACATATACACAAAAAGTTCTATCTCCATCAACTGACTTCATGTACTCCAGAAACTCTCCCATTACCTGTAAGTAAACTATCATAGGTTCGTGTTTTTACAGGGTTTTAGCTGAGAAAAGGGCTTCAGTCAGTTAACGGATCAAGTTTCCATCAGCTGGAAATTTAAAACACCTTACAAGCGTAACATTGTTAACAAAGTCACATCAAGCAGCATTTATTCCAACATCGTTTGAAACAATAGTATTTTTTTCATATCCCTCAAGATTAAAATGGTAATATGTGAAGATTAAAATGGCAATATATGACTGAATATAAAATCTGATTCACAACAAATCACTCGGGTGCATGTGATACAATATTAGTAAACATCACAAAAACTGTGAAAAATAAAGCCAGTTCATAAAACCACAAATTGATCATAGTTTGAACCATTATTCTGTAATAACCTGAAGACTTTGAAATTTTAATAAAAAATAATACAATAATACATGAACCCCTTTTATATTCTGAAGTTTCAAGTACAGGCTTATAAATGCAGAAAGATTTAATCAGAGCACATATAGATTGCTTTGTTCCTCAATATGTGTTAAAAAGCCCTCGCTTATTCCCTAGCATTTCGGTTGACTTTGTCATAGACATCGGGGAAGGCATCCGTACACTTCAGCCTCTCTCTCATCTTATCATAGAGCGAATGGTCAAACATTTGGCGAAATTCTTCCCTTGTCATGTAAGAATCAGCGTAAAGCATCTGGAAACTAAAACAATGACAACAAAACTGATCACTTTTTGCAATTGTAAGGATATTGATGACATAGTTAAGGCAGAAACAATTAAGGTGTCACATACCAGCAGCTGTTAAGAATTGTATAGTATAAGCCAGACAGAAATATTGATTTCTTTCTTTTTAATAAATATAAGAAGCACTACAAAGGCATCACAAGGAGATTGGCTAACTGAGAGAACATCTGTTTCAAACAAACTGAATACAGGTTTCTGACTAGAACAATGCAGAGGAATATCCAAGATTACTCTCTTACAGCAGATTTGTGTTAAACTAGGAGACTTATCCTGGATAAGAGCAATACTTACAAACTAATCCTGGATTAGAGCTGGAATAGCAAACTAATCCTGGAAAAGAGCTAGACTAGCAAATTAGTCCTGGATTGGAGTTAGACTAGAAAATTAATCCTGGATTGGAGTTAGACTAGCAGACTAACTCTGGAGCAGTGCTGGACTAACATATTAATCCTGGATTAAAGCTAGACTATCCGAATAAACCTGGATTAGAGCTAGACTAACAGACTAATCCTGGAGTAGAGCTGGAATAGCAGACTAATCCTGGATTAGAGCTGGACTAACAGACTAATCCTGGATTAGAGCTAGACTATCAAATTAATCCTGGATTAGAGTAACACATTTAACATGGAGTGATGTCAACTATTCCAGATAAAATATTAAATATTTAATTGAACAGTTGGGGCCAAAGCCGTTTTTAATTTAATCTGTTATATGATGATGTCATAGTCATGCCATGTTAAAGAACTATGTCTTGTCTGCTATATGAGATTTAATCAGTTGTAATCAACAAATAGCCTTTTGAGCATCTGGCCCAAGGTTAAACAACAGCAAATAATAGTAGTACAAAAATTCCCAAACAATTAATGCATTTATAGATCTTTGCATCAAACTACTGAATATTACAAGAGGATAGAAGAACTAAGGTCAGGGATATCTCTCTTCTAAAGTAAAGCTATGATTTCACAATATATGTACATTTTTGACTAGAACTCCTCATCTCTCAATGTTTCCTTATTATTGCGTCAGAGAAGTTATACACTTACCCATTAGCCCGACGTACAAATGCCTCAATAGCTCTTGTTGATGGAATGGTATTGAAGCGTTTAGACTTAGGTGTCCCGTAGGCTCCAATATCCACAAACATTTCACCTGTCCCCTGAACTGGGTGAACCATGCCAGGAACATTGGGAAGATAAAATGGACACAGCCACAAGGGGTATAGCTGTCAATGGAAATAATTAAATTTTTCAAAGCCTGAATTCCTTAACAACCTTATTTGATTTTTATTTAGAAAAAAATAAAAATTTAGAAAGTGCCCCAAGCATCATAATGATAAACTTTATTGAACAATCTCTCAAAATTTGTTAACATTTTTAACATCAATTGTACTCACATCATTTGTAATAAAAACTATCCACATTTTTTTCAAACTTTTTTTGGCTGATTTGATGATTTAAATTTCTTTCAAAATGAAGCATTTATAAAATTACAGGTACATACATGTGCAATGAAACAAATGATTGTTTGTTGATAAGCCAAGTTGCTTTGTCTTTTAGATTAAGAATTGAAAATAGTCTGATTTTTTTTCAAACTTTTTATTCAATTGGGGCAGAAGGAACCCAAAATGTCAATTTTACGCAACGTGACAGACACCTGCAGGGCTGTTAGGTTGAAAAGTATTATCCTTTTTATTATGTGGTAAAGTTCACACTGGAGGTGAACTAACTGTCCCCTGTACTTAAAACTGTTTTCTATTTTGGAAATGCCTCAAATCATGCCACGACACTTCGGATGTACTATGCATTTAGTCTGACATAAGTTATTATTTCAATCTGTTATGAAGCCCCTTTTTATGTATTTTATTTAGGGATTTTTTTAACAATTGTGTCAAGAGGACCAACAAAACTGAAATGATCACACACACATTGGCCAGTTGGGATGCTTATATGTCCATATGTTCAATTGACAGCCTTTGAAGGGGAACAGCCGTACTACACAATATTATAAAACTGAAAGTATTTTTATTATTTACATGTATAGGGAAGAAAATAGAAAAGAAAAGAAAGAAGAACAGGGATGCATCATTACTTACATTGAGTTCAGTATGGAAGCACTTGAGACTCTCACTGAGACTGTTCATTGGTACAAGCATGTCCTGTATGACCTGATGTTTCTCATACATCCTCTTGATTGTCTCCCCTTGGGTGAGTTTTAACAGGGAGATTTTTGGTGGCACCATCCAGCCAAACAGATAACGGAACACAGGGTGGTTTCCAAATGGTATAATATCCTACAAGTATCAAAATAATACCATATATTATTTATATAATCTTAAATTCAAGTTTTATAAACGATAGAAGTGCTTTTCTAAATATATATGATCAGATTATCTCCCCTTATGAGATTTTTAAGTTCAACAAGGAGTTGTAATAAACGGACATCAGCCAGCCAATAATATGATTTGTTTGATTGGGTTTACTAAACAGCTCAAGGGTGATTCACTTTATATTTATGATGGATTGTTGACCTTTAAGAAAAAAAATTGAGACATAAAATAATTTTAAATAAAAAAATTAAATGATATTATGCAATGATAATTTTTGTGGTGTAATATACATGAAATAATATTGGGGATGGCTAATTCAACCAAACTGGAAGAAACAAACCAAATTACTAGTCTAATAGATAAATCTCTCACCTGTAACTCCCAGAAGATGCTCTTTGTGTGGCGATGGTAATAATGGCGGAGGGGAATGTACTCCACGCCAGATTGTCTAGTCTCCAGAAATGATTCCACATGTTTGAAAAACCACGGCTTCCAAAAATTACCAATGGCATTGATCTGCAATACATATTATAAAAACAAATATTAAATTGTGTGAAGTCTAATAATCAATGGGGATGCATCATATTCATTGTTAATAGATAATATCCAGTCACCAATTTCTTGATATTTGTTTTGTCTTGATTTTAACAGGAATATATGAAAATAGTAAAACGCTGACATTAATTTGGGCTTGAAATAGTTTGGGCACCTGTATGTCTTGGTAATTATTGAGATGGTTTGGTAAGCTACCTTATCTGGTTCTGCCTGGTTCACCATATTAGCTGTCATGACCACCGCCCGATCTTCACTGTATACCAAACATTCTACAAACTGGTTATTGTCATTCTTCATGGTTTCGTTTTTAAACACGTCTAACATGTCCTGTTTGCTAAGCACTGGCTTGTACTCCACCTTGACGTATTTCTTAGCTGGCACGATCTTTATCTCCGCAGACACCAGAAATCCAAGAGTACCATAAGACCAGGGTACAGCGTAGAACATATCAGGGTTTTCAGTCTAGATGGGTTCAATGAAAGATATTCAGTGTGAGGATCAGACTTATACATGCTTTAGCAATAGATAAATGTAGGCTGCACTCCATAAACATTTATCACTAAAAAAATAAAAATGACTTCTGCGTAGTCTGACAAACAATTAAAAATAAGCATAAAGAATTAGATTACATGAAAATATACACTTGTCATGTGATGATGACATATCTGAAACACTGAGTTAAACTGACATTTTTTTTCTGAATTTTATTACTTGTGTATTAAAATAATGCTTTATTAGATCATGTTTTTGTATGGTCTTTAGTTACAGGTAGCTGAAGAAGGCCTCCTGTTGCCCTGGTGATCTCAAAGCAGAGCGACAACACAATGCAGACCTGTTTGAGGCAGCTTTTGTTCTGCGTGCTGTCATTGTACATTGTACATATTATTATGTACATAATAATCTCATGTTAGGATTTTATTCAATTTAATCCACTATTAGAAGTCTTTTAAGCAGGTGTTTAAAAATAGGCTAACCAAAACATTTAATTTCAATATCTGCTTTAACAGTGGACCAACCTTTGAACATTTCATGACACTTCCATCAGCCAAGACCAGCTCAAAACTTTCACAACAATGTTGGAATAAGCCATATTTATGTGAGGACGTCTCGATACCAACACCCATTATCAAACCACCTGCAATATAAAGATAACGTAATGATCGGTTTCAATCTCCAATGTGCAAAAAGCGATTTAATTTTGCTGCTCTTATCTTTTTTAATTGTGACGTGTGTGATTGGAGGTAGCTTACTGTTTCCCTGGTGCTCTTAGAGCTAATGGGCAACTAGGAGCTACTCTGTCTTTGTTTGGGTCTTGTGAATCTCCTGTCATGTCTTTGTTACCACTGGGGTTCCTTCACCAGTTGACATACCAATTACCATTACACCAATCAAACAAATAAACTAATGTTATCTAATATATGGAGATACTCATTGTATAAAAAAAACCCCAAACACTTACATACCACGACTAGGTGGTATAATTTATATCAATAATTCATCTCTAGTGTGTTTTGGCTATCTGTTCGGGGTTAATTGGTCTCTATTTTGTTTTAGCTATCTGTTGGGGGCAATTGATCTCTATTGTGTTTTAGCTATATGTTCAGGATTAATTGGCCTCTAGTGTGTTTAAGTTATCTGTTCGGGATAAATTGGTCTATAGTGTGTTTTAGTTATCTGTTTGGGATAAATTGGTCTCTAGTTTGTTTTAGCTATCCCTTCGGGATTAATTGGTCTCTAGTGTGTTTTAGCTATCAGTTCAGGATTAATTGGTCTCTAGTGTGTTTTAGCTATCTGTCCAGGATTAATTGGTCTCTAGTGTGTTTTATCTATCTGTTCAGGATTAATTGGTTTCTAGTGTGTTTTAGCTATCAGTTCATGATTAATTGGTCTCTAGGGTGTTTTATCTATCTGTTCAGGATTAATTGGTTTCTAGTGTGTTTTAGCTACCAGTTCAGGGTTAATTGGTCTCTTGTGTGTTTTAGCTATCTGTTCAGGATTAATTGGTTCTAGTGTGTTTTAGCTATCAGTTCATGATTAATTGGTCTCTAGTGTGTTTAACTATCAGTTCAGGAATAATTGGTCTCTAGTGTGTTTTATCTATCTGTTCGTGATGAATTGGTCTCTAGTGTGTTTTAGCTATCTGTTTGGGATTAATTGGTCTATAGTGTGTTTTAGCTATCTGTTCAGGATTAATTGGTTTCTAGTGTGTTTTAGCTATCTGTTCAGGGTTTTCAAATATTACTTAAGCATTTATTCGAATGCAAACATGTAAACATGTTAGAAGTAAGAGTCATAAACAAAAGAGTCATGTTAAGCCAAAACTAATAGGACCTCCAAGTCATCTCATGTGATGTTTCATATTTTACGTCATTTGTTCCACTTTTGGGAACAGCCTACATTATTCCTAGTTTTACATCACATGAAAATTTTTCCCTTCCATTTAGATGCCTGCAGTTGTGGCTTAGTGGTAGTATATGTGCTTACTAATCCTACTTCAATTTATCATTCACAGTATCAAGTCTGTTTGTCGACCCTAAGGTATATGAGAGAGGCACGGGAAGTGGCTCCAGCAATCGCGGGGTGGTTTTTATGAGTTTTCTTCCTCGTTTTTCAGATTTCACTGTAATTAAGCAGGGTGAAGTGGACAATTCCTTGTCATATAATTGAAATACCCTTGAGTATGACGTTAAACAAACCCTTCCATTCACAAAAGTGTAGACTTCAGCAAAACAAAAGCCTGCTTTGAGAGGCTGTTTCAAAATGTATCAACAGGGTTTTAGCGATACATTGAAAGCACATACCTACAGTGAGATCATCTAACTCTGGCAGGACAGGTAATGTCCAGCCTAGTGGATTAAGAGTGGCTGTGATTTGACCCATGGTTGTCAGTGGCTCAACTCGTACAATCTGTCGGTCCGTATCTACATGCAGTATGTCCACCAAGTTGACTTCTATTTTCCGTAACGTCTTCTTATAGACAGCATTTCTTAAACAGACATTCATCCAGCCTGGTCTAGCTGTACACATTTTAGATGTAGCTCCATCTTCACGCCACAGCTTAACCTGTGAGACAGAAGTAAAGGAGAGGCAGTGTCATTAATTAGTTCAAAGACCACCAGGGCACAGACACCTCTACCAAACACATGGAATGATTCATACAGACTATTTTTGTATGTGTCTTTCTTTTTTGTACATAATACTAAATGACAAATATTTGTAATGTTAAAAAAGGTTTTGGTGTTAAATTTGTATCCATTTTCTTGAGAACCATTAAGAACTTAAAAATTGAATTCTTGATATGCCAGGATGGAAATCAAAGTAACATTTGACTGGCTTTTGATGTCAAATATTGCATTTGAACTTCCCAAAAATATTAAATAACTGCAATTGAAAAGGGAGACATTCGATACATCATGTACAACCATGTTTGTTATCAAGCTGGGGTTTCTAATGATATCAAAATAAGAACTTGGCTTATAATGTATAGCTAAGCTAACAATCCGCTGTTGCTATGCAAAGGTAGAATTCTCATCATAAGGCCTTTTGGTTCATTGAGACTTACGCAATGATTTGTATAAATACTACTGTACTGAGGGGGTAAACCCGGGCTAACCCCCCTAATATGATATAATAAACAGTCCAGTCTCTAAAGCTCTGTTAGAATATTCATAATAATTCAGGGGGCCTACACTTTAATAGGGCATTAATAATTTCAATGAATGGGGCACTATATACCTTATCTTCTCTAGCCAAGGGCTACTATTCCGAGCTACTCTGCATTTGAACCCTTGGCAGATAATTAATGCATCCAATCACTTGCTTGGAAGCCGAGTCCCATTATACCTGAGCTCGGAATAGTAACCCTTGGCTAGAGCAGATGTATATACATACAAAAATAAACATTATTTTCTATCTTCCTGTATATTTTGTTTCATTTTGAATTTTTTTTTTAGATTTTATACTTTATAATTGTTTGAAATATATATGTTGGGGCCAGGTCCAGATTAAACATCAAGCAAATAAAATGCATGCTTAGTACATGGGGACACCACAAAGACACAAAAATATCAATTTTCCAACTTTCTATATGTTTTATTTCATTTAAAAAAAAAAAAAGAAATTTATTTTATATTTTTCAAATATGGCCCCTGTTGCACAATCTTGTAGCATTGAAAAGTTGAAGAATTTTTACTGAGCACCTGATCCAAAAGGCTGGTAGCAATTTGCCACATAAACCCCATTATTTTTACCCATGTAAGTTGTAACATAACCTCATTCAAGAAGCTTTCAATGCCACTTCTAATAAGACTTTGAATGTCCACAAGTATTAATCAAAACTTATTTTTATCTGACAAAATATGCCTTGAAAACATGTTTCCGACAACTGACATGTTGTTTTTGTTTTTGGTACTTAATTCAGCCATAAAAATACATTTAAAAAGCTAAAAAATCTAACACACTTGATTGGTTAGAAGCTTGATGATATATGTGTAAGGTTAAGAAATCTTTGTTCAAACCCCATATGGCTATGTCATCACTTTAGGCAGGAAAATCTTAATTGAATCTATTAATTGAAACATAATTGATATAATTTAACACAATAAGCTTTATTCATTACTACAAATGACCACAACAGGCCAAAAATTTAAAAGGTTTTCCCTTTTAAGACAATTTCCACAACTGTAAAGGGTATGCTGTCTATGTATTTTCAAGGATTTCAAGGCCCAGTGTGAACAATTAATTAATTCTGTTAAGGAGATTACATCCAATGGTACCATATGGTACATTAGGATTATGGGTACTTAATGCTTGTAAAAAAATAAATGCAGATGAGGTTGTTTTCAACTTGGGAATTGGGACGGCTGTCAAGTTTACAAATAATGTATTCAAGACTAAAGTTGTTAAGAGTGCAACATGTGTCCATTACTGCTTTTCCATATTAACATTGTTCGCATTATTGATGGCTATTGTGTATGGCCTGTATTCAATCGAATGCATTTGGAAGCTATAATATACAGACTATCAGTAGAGACCTACAGTGTATGATCCTCATTCACAAATCCTTTATATATCTGGGGTCGCAGTTCAATTCCTGTGGATTGCATGTGGGATGGTATGCCTGGCAGCAATCAGCAGAATATCTGTTTTCTGGGTAAATGTACTACCCATCCAGTTTTTATCGCAATAATACTGCCCAATGCTTTGTTATTGGGATATTGATCTGACATTGATAAATAATAAATTTAGAAAAAAAATAAAAAAAAAATCAATCAATCAATACAAAACCCCTAAAACACAGTCAAAGACTGCAGATGATTGATTTGATTCATTTCAGTTCTTTTCCAGTGTCTTTTTTTCTTAACTTTAAGAAGGTTATTCATGATTTTCAAATTTAAATGTATTTCATTAAAGGCATATCAAAGGTGAAGATGTGTGTATAATTTCGGGAAACTGTAATAAGTAATTTATATCTTACTACAGTAGAAGGACATGCCAAAAAATATTTAGCTCTTTTTTTCCATTTTAAAATGTAATTAAAAGAAAAAGAAAAAAAAATTTAAGCTCCTTTCCAAATTTTTTTTTTTCTCTTACGTCTTCTAAGCTGGGCTTTCATTGGTTCGCTATCTCAAAAACATGTTTCCAGAGAAGATGTCACGATCATGGACCCGTTAGTTAGACTCAACTATTCAGTCGTACTTTCAGTTAGGTTTACCTTATGCTGATATTGTATTCATGCTTGGACATACACACCAATTAAAATATCAGTGAGAAGCAATTAAAAAGAATTTTGAAGAGAATGCATTTAAAACGACGTGAATATGATAATCTTGACGATATCGTGGAATTTATACGCAGATAGATTATGATGTCTGTAGCGTTGAAAGTCAATGCACAGGCGCATTTCGTTGTTGTGTTGAAAGGCCATTACTATAATTTGTTGGTACATGTAAAGTTGTGTTTATAAAATGCTAGAGATAATTCCACTTTCTGAAAGGCCACTTATTCCTTAAACCTAGTAGTTTTCACTTGAATACAGCCGTATTGAAGCTATATTAAATGTTTCAGCATATGGAAATGTCTATGAATTTGTGTAGTGGGATCAGCTTCAGACAACTTTATCATCGAACAGTTCGCTTTTTTTGCACTGAAATTAAGAGGCTAAACAAATTGAGAGCATAACTGGTGTGTAACTTTGAACGTATAAAATGGCCGCATTAAAATATAATACCACAGTAATACTCTGTACTACGGGCGCCTGTGGTCAGTGTTCCGAACGATGCATCTTTACAATCAGGTTCACATTACGATATTTTTGATTGGCTGGCTAAATCTGCCCCAAAGATAGCGAACCAATGAAAAGTAAGCTTAGAAGACGGATCGGCTGATTGGTCAATACAGTCAAGATCTAAAAATAGTAACATTTAAAAAGATAGAAAAAAAATGTTTGGAGCAGGAGCTAAAAATATATATTTTCTTTCTTAAAATTACATTTTAAAAGTGAGAAAAATTACATTTTTGAAGCTCAATTTTTTTTTCTCGCATATCCCTTCCATTCCCGGTTCCGTACATGTTTGTAGGTGGAAAACAAAATTAAAAAAATGCTTCATGCATATTCAGGTAACAAAATGAATTCAATTTTTTTTTCTGGTCAATGCAAGAGATATTACTATGAAGTAGCTTTTTTTATTCCTTTTGGAGGGATCTCATTATTGCGTCCCATTATGAAAATAATATTTATTTCATTTAAATCTAGTTTGAGATAACTGTGTACATCGGTATGATATGTTTAATGTACATGCAGACTGATATCAGTGTGTTTAACGTACCAGCCGACTATAGATAAATCTCTCTATGAATTCATGGATCTTAATTAACTTTCTATCGAGAGGTAAAAGGAAAATAAATATTAATATACCAAGCATTTTAATCACCGCCTTCCGTGCTTTGGAAGCTGGCGAGCATCTGTCGTAGGGATCGGCTTTATTTGAAAATCCGGATTTGTTTAAAGTCCTGCCAATTAAAACATACATCACAGTGATAATCGTCATTGGCGTAACAAAGAAAACGAAGAATGAAATCTTAAATACTATTTTCATATGGGCACTCCACTGTTTAGGCACGTTGCAGATCAGAGATTCTTGAAAGATTTCTCCTGTTGTAGGATCGTGGAGATAATAATCCAATCGCGTGTATGCAGGGTACGGTAAGGCAGCCAGACAAGCTAATATCCATATGGAGAAAATTATCTTCACAGCACGGGACAAACTGGACATAGTTTGAGCCTTAATTGGGTGGCAAATTGCTACATAGCGCTCGATTGTAAAAGCCGTTATTGTCAACACTGAGGCGTACGATGTCATTTCAGAGAGAAATGATTTGAAAATACAGAAAGGTTCTCCGAATCTCCACGGGTAAGATTCCCAGATTGAGTACAGCTCAGGAGGAAGCCCTACAACAGAACAGAGATAATTAATGATTGCAATCCGGTTTCGGTAAAGGTTAACAAAATGGTATTTAAATATTGACATACCTGTATAACACGCATTTAGCTTAATTGAATTCCTTGTGGATGGTAAAAGGTATTTGGCTGACATATGTTATTGCTATTTTTAGAAAATGGACAACATGTTTGCTCTGTAACCGATGTTAGATTTACGAGGATTCCAATAAACTACAAAAATAGTCTCTTTGGATATATTGTTTAATACGTTGCATTAAATAAATAAAACACAAACTCCTGAGCTACCCCACGTAATCATTTACAATACGAGCTTTCCGCCCTGATGTCGGGCCTTTCTCAATTCAATTAAATTATCAAATTAAAAAGTACTTATACAATAATTAACATGATTTAAACAAATCAAAATATTTTGTGGTGCAAGACAACATGAGGTGACCGTAGAAACAGAAATCAACAAAAAAATCGCACAGGACATGACGTTACATTAATATTGTGGTGTAAAATAACGTAATAGAGGCATAGACCACAATTATTATAGAATTATGACGTTGACTGTACTGCTCAAGTTACTTGAATGCCGTACTGAGGGAAGATTATATTTATATACGTGTGTTTCAGCGGTAAAAAATATAACATACATATTTCAAAATATATTAAATATAAACACCATAGCTACTCTACATGATATTTTTACCAGGTTCAAAATATAATAATTTTACAATACATTCAGTATGTCCATATAAGGTACCTCTCGTTGTTGGTTTTAATACTACTGTATTTATGGACGGTTTTAACTTTACTGAGAAATGACTTCTTAACTTTTCGTTTTCTCCAATGGCGTTTGACATTTAAACTTTTGACATGCTTCAATCGAAATTGGTTATCACATGTCTAAGAATGTTGTGCTAAAACAGATTTGGTAACGTCTCATGTCTGAATAGCTAATGGTGTTCCCTTATTCTTTGGAATAAAGTCCGGTTTATACATAGGGTAATATGACAGCTTCTATATATGGCTTTAGTTTTTCTGTTTTTTTTATTGATAATATAACCCTATATCTAATTTTTATTTCTATGGTCAAATTATGTTGTCTTGTAACATAACATATTCTGATTGGTTTAAATCATGTTAATTAGTGTATAAGTACTTTTGAATCTTATGATTGTATTTACTTGAGAAAACCCCCGGCGTGTGGGCCGAAAGCTCGTATAAGTAAATGATTACTGGGAGTAGCTCCGGAGATTTTATTTATTTAATAGGTTTTTTTTCTGCAAATTTATTTAAGTAACAGAGCAATAAATATCGTTGACTCTAGACACAAACCCGTTTCCACCACGCAAATCAAGCTATAAGGTTCTTCAGAGCCAGTAAATTTCTACTGATTTAAAGGGTGCATGGTAATATTAGGAAAGTGTCCATTTTCTTTTCAAACCATAAGACAGAATATTAATCTAAGTCAAGGGAACCTTTATCACACAGAGTAAAAATTAAGCTATACTTGGATCGCATTGGGCTTTCCTTCACGATTACATAATAATATAGTACAAAACAGTAATTTGCTGATCAATGGTACCACTTGGTAAAATTCTGGGTGATGAAACAGTCTATATAAACTCTCTAATTTGCCTGTCGTGTGGTGTTTGGTTCCTACTGTGTTATACCGCTACTGTCGTTATATTTGACACTTCAGGTAGTCCGTGGTCCATTTTATTGAATTGCCTGTCACATCTTGTTCGGCAAAACGTCACTTACTCTATGGGATAAGACGTAATTATCGACTTGTATGATATAAGCCTAAAGCTGTTCAATGCAGGTCTCAATCTTACAACTTACAATATAGCCCTGGTATGAATCTCTCGTCTATTAAACAACTAATTTTCCACACCATATTTGAGACACTTCTCTGTTGAATCACACGGCTTTATATTAAGCTTGTTATACTGCTGTAACAGTGGTGATATTTACAAATGCACTATACTTGGTATTTCTGCTAACCGACACAATCATTCAGTACTGTTTAACACATGATTTGTTAAAAAAATAATATGTGTACTTGACGTAAATCTGTGCCCTAATTAAGAGTTATTTATCATGGGACAATGTACCAGTGTTAATATTGAACGAAAGCACACAACATTCTCGCAACCAATGACAAAATGGAAAAAAACACATAGTGAACAGCAGTGTAAAATGAAACAAAAAGTATGTTGCAATAAAGTCCAATCGATCCGCTTTGATGTTTCTTACGTAGTTACTAGCCCTGTGATACACGTAACCTTTGTTGACGTAGAACAATTAGTTAATTGAGCATTCATTTATATTTTCATTTATATTTTTATTGAAATTTACAATAAAAACTGTATTATTATAGTATTTATCATACTTTGAGTTTGATAATCCCGAATGCAGTTTTGACTATGAATTCACATATGACGGATTTTTTAAAGACAAGATGGATATTTGCCTAGGATACTGCCATACTGGTGATGTAATGATCGCTTCTGCTCAACTACAGTGCAAATTTGAAGATCCATTTGAATGTACATCACACACTTGACCATACACCCTAACTGATACAAGGTTTAGTCACGTCAACCTCCAAATCAAAACAGATCATTAAAAGTAATCAATGCTGTCCATGTCTAGAACGATCTCGGGGTCATAACAGTTAACTATTAGAAGTGCTGTGTAGTACTGCAACCGCATTAATCTTAATGTATTGAGCCAAAATTGCTCTTTTAGGAAGCATCAACTGTCATCAGAGCTTTCATCAAGAGGGCTGTCAATTAACTCAGACGTTCCTCCCCAGACAGGCTGTCAATAAACGTGCTATTCATCCACAGTCCGATACAACTGATCCGTGTCATAATCCGAAGTAATGATATTTTTTGTAGTTATGCGATAGAAGAAGGTAAAATCCAGATAACTGTCCGGTACACACGAGCACATTTATAAAGGATTCACATTTAAGCAATTTTCTCATCATTAAATTAAACTCATTACATGAGATGTGAGTCGGACATCACCGTTAATAAAAAAGCGCGATGTGTACCGGCTGTGCCGCACGCTTGTTTCTACCATTATTATTATATTAACTAGGCATTTTTATTTAGTTAAAAGGCCACTGCTGACGAAGGCATAATAGAACCGAAATACTAAATCAGTCAAATAAATTCACCCTTTCTTGACTTTATGGCAAAGGTTATATATGCTGTGGCAAGAACACTATAAGGGCTATAATCGAATATGTTTGACTAATATATAAATTGTTAAAAAATATATTCCATAGCCAATACGCCAGTTAATGTATTGACATTCATATTAACCAATAAAGCAAAAATAACACAGAGACTCCTAAATCTAAACTGATTCGCACAATAATAATTTTTTAAAATGTAATCTTTATATTGTAACTATGGAGTATCTATCATCTGGCCTTTTATGCGACGCGCTAACTACAAAGTCCAGCTAATTTGTGATTGTTGTGTTTTTGTCTGATTGGTATTTAACTTTACGACAGAGTGTCTAATTGACCCCGTTCCTTGCCTTATTACCATGAAAACGGAGCCATATCGTGTGTCTCCTTTATACCTGAGTGTCGACAGAACTCGATCTTGTGAACAGTTCATCGACGTTGGATTCGTATTTGTGCGCTTGTTGACCACTAAGCCACAGCCATAGGCCGCTTATGTGTGAAGTGTCAAATGCAAATAAACAGAATGGTTATAAAATTATAATGACTTAGCAAGTGTCAAAATAACAGCATTGCTCTGCTACAGTGCATTTATATAATTAGAATGTGCTAGAGGACGAATTAACAATTTACAGTAGTAGTCTGCCGTATATAACTATAAAGTAGCATGGATCTGGTTTACAGCTAAAGCCGTCTATAAGTTTAATCAAACAGCATGGTCCTTGACTAATACATTCCTAATGCATTGCCTTGTTCTAATTAAACAGAGATTTGCCTGCAGAAGCATGTGTTGTTCTCCTAGCGTATTCTGACGTTATCGGGGTGTGGACCGATAGGCTACTGCCATCAATTATATAGAGGGAGACTTATTTTCTGTGGAGTGTTGACGTTCCCGCCAACATTAGGGTTATTTAACTGCTGGTTCCCATTATCAGAGTAGAACAGCTAGAGAGAGACGGCAATTTCACGAATCATTAAACCCTTGGCAAACAAACGGGATTTTAACACAGAATTATCCACAGAAAATAAATGTAATTTGTATTTTAGAGACCTTCCAAATATATCTCACAGTTAGACTCTCAAAACAATAAACATCATTATTAGTTTTTGCTAAATATTATTTAACCGGTGTCATTTAACTTTCGTCGAGCGCATAAAAAGAAATAAAAAAAAAAATTAACAGTAAATCGATTAGGCTTAAGCCAGAACTACCAACTGTTTGACTTCAGTATGATTTCTTCGGCACATGTTATATCTTTTCTGGGCAGAACTTGGTTAATTTGTCAACCACACGAAACAGCAGTATCGTTAACTGTTGTCATAAAACGAGGTCGGTTTACAGTACCGACGTGTGTATTATGATTCATGTGTGAATAAACTATATCTACACAAAAATGTTCAAAGTGTGTTTCAGAGCACTGGCAACTTCATTAATTAATTACATTTATATTTGACAGCCTTTATATTGGACTGGAAAAAAGCTACAAATAAAATAGATGTTTATTAAGTAAAAAGTTCAACAATCGTGATCTACTGAAAGCTGGTCTGTTTACCTCTAGCTCATTACTTCGTGGTCGAGATTGATCCAGCTATTCAATCATCACTGTTTTGTGAGATGATTTATGTTATAGGCTAAATGATCCATAGAAATTTAATAAATTCAGTTTACAGAAAAGTTCACAGGTGCTTGGATTATGCTTCTTAATAAACTCAGTTTACAGAAGAGACGATAGGAGCTTGGATTATGCTTCTTAATAATTTAGGTTTACAGAAGGGACGATAGGTACTTGGATTATGCTTCTTGATAAACTCAGTTTACAAGAGGGGACGATAGGTACTTGGATTATGCTTCTTGATAAACTCAGTTTACAAGAGGGGACGATACATGTAGGTACTTCTTGATAAACTCAGTTTACAGAAGGGATCATAGGTGCTGGGATTATCCGTATTACCCAGTTCCTAATAAAAATGGCAAATACAAACACTCAGCAGACTGGCTATCTGAAAACAATGGTATAAATACAATCGCGCACCTGTTCGCTAAAATGCCTTTTTGGGCCACTTTTTAAAATACGTTGGAACAAGTCTGTCAATTTAACACAAACCAAGGTAATACTTACCAAATATTAATATGAGGAGATCTGAAGTCGCTAAACTGAACAGGTAGAAATTTGTGGCCGTGTGCATGTAGGGGTTTTTAGCAATGACAATACACGTTGAGACATTGCCTATCACCCCAGTAAAGAAAATCACACAATAAATAGAGGTTAGAGTAACCGCTGACTCGGGACTGGCTCTCTTCGACCCCAGGTAATGTTCCAGGTAAGAATCACCATCAAACGAGCTGTTTGTGATATTTCCAACGGTAATCGTCAAATTCAGCATCTTGAGTTAAAACATCCAGCTTAGTACAAATAGAAAGTCTAGCTATCCAGACAATATGATATTGACTCTAGCTACAAAGAGATTATTTCATTTCTCCAAGACCACTAAGCTTTTATCCTACATCCTTTAGGGTTCATTCCTCTTCAGTAGTAGACATGTGCTCACTCCTACGCAGCCAGTAAATCGACCAGAGATTGGGTCAATCCGGTAATTTGTGTTACCTCGTACGATTGCCTAAAACAGTCTACGTCAAATCATGGACAGGTTATGTGGCAAATATCCTTATATTCCGATGATATACTAAACTGAAAAATACACGAAACCATTTCACGTAGTTTGCTTGTACGTCGTTTAACTGTGCAACAACTTCCTCGTCACATTAGGCTCGTGCATCTGCCAATTTCCTCATTTGACGACCGCGCTACGTGTGTCTCGATTATCAGCTAGGGTATTGCTTTATCTGAAAAAAGAAAATAGCATTGCATTTAGAAAAAAAATCATTGGATACTAAATATTTCTATTAAGAATGCATGCTGCACTCGTTTTGCTTAAAATACATGTTCCAATACTGTATGATCCTACTTAAGCTTGGATTATGCATGTACGTGGACAGGTATTCTTTATATTGACCGACATATGTTTTTTCTGATAAACTCAATAAGAACTATTTACTGTCACAAAGCAAACCAGTATCATATGAAAATGGCGAAAACAGCTACTCCATATTCAAATCGTGGTTTACTGGTAGGCTGTTTTTTGTGGCATTATTTTACACCTAGATTCGTAAGAATTGGTACTTATATATTGCAGTCTTTGGGCTTTGGTCGATTCAATGAATCCAAGATTAATTTGCTCAAATCCCTAACAAGAAAAGTGCTTATAGATGTTTGCTGTGTACAGCAAATAATATTGCACATGTGTTAACGTACATCTATTTAGTTTTTCCAAACTGACAAGGTTGTTTATGTTAGCAGAGGAACTCTTTCTTAGTCTAAATAATAGTGTAATAGTTTAAAATTAAACAAAAAACCTATTTTAAACATTGCTTGTGGGCGGTGTAAAAGAGTTAGAAAGTTTAAAATTGTTTGAAACTCTGGAATGTTTCATAATCCAACTGATCATTGCATCCAATTGGATAAATTGCCAATGATTATTGATTATTTTCATTCTGTTTGGCTATTTAAACGTTTTTTCTGACGCTAGCCCCCGGTAATGACGCCTTAACCACGTATAACTCAAAGAGTTTATTTTAAAACTGGAGATAAATGCCGAGTTTAGATCAAAAATAGCGTGTGATCATATCATTATCCAACACTGACAACGGGAGCAGGTGCCCCAATAACACAGGCTAAAATAAGTGTCAAAGTAAAAGTTCCTCATTATGGAACACGAAGAAGTGTGTGTTGAGACTAAATTATAAATGACGTTTAAAATGGTTAAAGAGTGGGAAAAGAAAACAACACAGACACATTGTCTTTTTCTATAGTAAAATATTTTTTACAGTAAGTAAATAAGCGGAAGTATTACTGCAGACAATAAATCCTTGTTCCTGTAGTGTTTCTACACAGTAAATGTTCCTTAATATAGGCAGCGCGATAGCTACAGCGTTTAAACGTCGCAAACTGTGTAATTGCCTACATTGGATCTCGATGTAGCACTCACATTTTAAACTAAATAGACTTTCCGGTTACATTGTATGGTAAACTAAAACAAATTAATGACGTTTTCGGTATTTCAAAGGTAAACACAGGTTGTTGAGGAAAGAGGAATATGCCGACGGAGGCCCGACCTCTGACCAATGATTCCGCCTTTAGGCCTTTACTGGGAGAGACGGGAGATACGGCGCATGAGCCGTCCCGCTGATTACACTG
>JARFOD010136730.1:0-13388 GCA_031763545.1 Mopalia muscosa
TTTTCTTTATTCATTTAAGAATATATTTTTTTTAATTTGTCCTAAACAGTCTCTATAATAAGAAGGGCTCGACATGTTGCCCTTGGGCATCTAGTTTTAATTTTTATTTTCTTGGATTTATGAGGGTTTTGATTCGGCAAATCTTTGAGAATTTCATTTCCACACTTGATTGTGACCTAAATTCCTCAGTGATCCGTGTCGTGCAAACACGCTTTTCAATGATCGAATCACTTCACTGGATTTGGTTGTTTTTGTCATCGCGGCTACTTCCACAAAACGAGAAAAATAGTCTACCAATATAAGATAGTGAATATTCTTCATGTGGAACAAAAACTAGCTATTATTCAAAATGGAAATAAACAGAGATAGTATATAGTTGGCACTCCTGAACAAGTTGTTCCCTTATAGGTTTTGTTTTGTCAGCTAAGCGGTCAGAGAATTTTCCCAAATGATTCACCATTCAAAATGGAAATAAACAGAGATCGTATATAGTTGGCACTCCAGGAAACCATCCCAAGCCGGAAAGATTCTAATTTCTGCAATGTTGCTAGGCGATAGCATTTCTAGTATGTTTTGTATTTTAGCTGGGTCAGCTTTTATACCATTGTCACTAAGTGTCCCAATAATTCAACCTGTGTAACACTAAATATACACTTATCGCTATTAAGTGTTATGTATGCCTGGTCTAGGCGGTTCAATACTGTCTCTAATCTATGGTCGTGTTCTGTCTGTGACTGACCATGAATGAGCACATCATCGATACTACATTCCACCCCCTCAAGGCCTTGGAGTACTCGACTCATACATTTTTGAAATTTTTCAGACCCCAAGTTTATACCATATAAGGTTGAAATGATATCTGTCCCATGGAGTTATGAAAGTAGTAAGTGAACTGGATTGTTCTGAAAGTTTGACATTTTTTTTTGAGTTTTAATGATATTACTGTAGCGTCGGCCCCCGTGTCGATGTTGAATGTTGTCTTGTAACTGTTCATCATAAGGTCTACAGTCCATGGTGTTGCACTAGAATTCCCCACACTTTAAACTACTGTTGTTATACCACCAAGGAAATAATCTGTCTCATCGCTGTGATTACTAGCTGATACACACTAACTTCTTTCACAGTATGTCGACCATTTGCCTTACGATTATAACAGACTTTACCATAGTGGCCTCGTTTGTTGCAAATGTCACATACAGCATTACGTGCTGGACAGTCAGCACGAGAATGTTCTTTTTTGTCATTCTATTGTGTGTCTCTACACTATCTTTGTCTTTGTGTTTTTGTTTACCTGGATCTTTTCCAAACACCCTTGTCAACATTGTCAGTCTGCTTACTCAATTAGGTTTTGCTGTTTCTTAACAGTTTCGCTTTGTCGGACTTGTGCTGTAGCTTTCTCTGGTGTGAGTGCAGTGGGTGGTTGAATTTTTGGTAGATATATTGATCTGTGTGAGTTGTTTACGATGCACAGACGTAACAATGTTACCCCCGCACCTGTTGATTATTGTGTCTAGAAATGGGAGCTGTTCATTTTCCTCTATTTCTTCGGTGAACTTTGTCCTGGGGTGTTTGCTATTGCGATGATTTAAGAGGTCTATTTCACTATCATTAGGGCTCAGCATCACAAGTGTATCATCAACTTTACATAGCCAACATGTAGGTTTCACTGGGGATGACTTAAGGATTTCTGTTTCAAAGTGGGACATGAATATTTCTGTTATGAGTGGTAATAAAGGTGAGCCCATGGGTAGGCCATGAATTTACTCATAGAGGTTGTTGTCCCAAGTGAAAAAGGTTGTGCTCAGGTACATATGGGTTAATTCAATGATTTTAGTGACAGGTAAGGAGGTGTTCAGTGATGAGAGGATTTCTAAATTTTTAAAAGTTAAAAATAAATCCACTACATCAGAGCTTATCAGTGGTCCTACTGGTCCACGTATGAAGAGGTTTCAATACTTAATGAGGCAAGTGTTTGTTTACTTATCTGTTTGTTGTCTACAAGTTCTTTGAGGAAAGTTCTGAGTTGACGCTCCTGTTTGGCAGTTGGGTTTGTGGACAGATGTCGATATGTTGTATCATCTGAGAGTGTGGTATCCACCATTTGTTTGAAGTGGGGGATATCTAAAAACCAGACACGCTTTCCCTTCATCCTCTTACACATGCAGCATGTTGGATATCTTATCTTTGGTTATACTCCATGCTGTTCACTATAACATTTGAGCTTGTTTATTTAATTACTATATCTGTATATAGCTTCTACCTCTCCTATTTTTCTTTAGTCATTTTACACCTGATGGCGACACAGGCATATGTATCGACATGTTGTGTTCTATCACAAAACAAGAAGGGGTTATCCGGAAATTGTATAATTATGTTACCCCACTTCTAAATGTCGTTCAAAACTTAGATCTGTCACTTTCCTGTTGAGTCCCCCTCATTCCAGACGGAGAATCTGGCTTTATGAGAGTTGTGAACCTACTTTGTATACTTCTAAATGCCCCCGTTTGAGCATTCGTGGCTTTTGTTAAACTTGCATTGGAATCAATTGTTCCTTGGTATACTGTCCGAATTGCTGATGTCTGCTCCACAATATGCGCATCCATATTATTGACAACTTGTATGAATACGGTTAAGGTTTTTACTATCCTACAAAGTTTTGCCGACACACTGTATGTTGTGTTGACCAAGTCGTGTATCCCAACTGCTAGATCTCCATGTCTTGTATTGTTGGCAGACATGATTCCGGAAATTTGGGAAAGATCAGCGTTTGTTGTCATCAGTTGGCATAAGACTACCATTAATTTGCCGTAAGCCGTAATGTTAACGTTTGGCCCCACAGCTTCCTCCCAAACTTTCGTTGAGCGAACATCCCTGGCACATACTTTGATCGGTCCTTTTGGAGTTCTGACTTCAAACCTTGACAGACCATGACCGGCGAAATCTTGAGTTACAAGAGCCTGGACGGTTATAAGTGTTGTCAAGCCGGCTCGTAATGTAACCAACAGCCCAATCACCCCTCAATCAAATTGTGATAAATACACCAAATGTGACCTATTTGGGCTATAAAATTACACTGACCAGAAACCTCCAATCAATTACTTCACATCAATACCAAATAATCCACAAAAAAAAACAATTCCCAGTGCCAGAATAAATAAAACAAGACTACTCACCATTTTTACTAAGAACTATATTCGAGGGTGACAAAACGGAAATGAATAAAAGTGGTCTTACGCCAGTTGATTAGATAGTGGACAAAGGTCTTCTTCGGGTGGCATTGGCTGATGTTTCGCGGCAGAAGATAGCGGAACCCTTGCTCCACAATCGTTTTTACTTGGCATATACCCAGTCCCAGTGGGGCTGGTCTTCAAAATGCTTCCTAATTTCCGTATATTTTAGGGACCTTTTGTCACAGATTTTGGATGAATATGGTGTGATGAATTACAATATATTTTCAGAAATCGTCTGTCGCCGGTCCCCACTGGCGAATCGTCTGTCGCCGGTCCCCACTGGTATACAGCTCCTCTCTTCACTAGACTCCTCTGTGCCTTTTCCGACATGTCCAAGATCTGCCAACATACAAAAAGAAAGAAGGTTTAGTGTGGGATGCAATAGTTACAGGTTTACAAATCATTTCAAAATTAAAATTAAAATTTACATACAAATTTTTCGCTCCAAGGGCTTTCTTTTCCCATGACAGTTTCAAAATCCCCTCATATTTCTTAAGCTTGTTATGATGCACCGCTCGTTTGTTTCCCGTTCCCCTCCATTTGAATAATATAATCTAAGTCATTGAGCTTCTCAATAACCTTTTCATTTGTCCTAGCAGACTATTCTTGAATGTGAAATAGTTCAACCCAGTTTGAACAGTAATCTGTGGCTACAAGTATGTATTTATTTCCTCATTTATTTGCAGGGAAAGGTCCGAGAATATCTGTGGAAGGAGTGCCCCAACTCTCATGTCACCCAACAGAGCATTTGGAGTTTAAGATGGGAGCTGACGCCACACAAGTCATACTGGCGAATCCAGATATCAACGTCACCTCTTACTCGAACCAGTATAACCGTCACAGGACTTGGTTTTCTTTCTACCCAGGTGACTAGACAACAACGAATTGTGCATCGGTTTAAGAACATGCTCTCGTTAACTTCGATGCAACAGAAATTCCCAGTGGGAACCGGTTGCATCTTTACGGACAAATTTCCGGAAGTAAACACCATCATGTAGAAGATGAGTATTCAAGCAATTCCAATAGAATCTGGATGCAGGGCTTGAAGCATTCACTTCAGCACTCTTATGTCTATGACCACCCTTAAACCACTTAAGGAAGGGTCCTATGCCAGGATCATCTTCTTGTTTCTTTCTCAGAGTAAACAAAGAGTATCCCTTTAAACAAGGTGTATCAGTGATTTTTCGGCTGATACATAACAAAGAAACAAAAAGAAACAGCCATGTCTGCATTGATACGTGACCTAGGCTTGTTACAGCCTCAGTAAATATACTGGGGTTAGGCTGCTCGTTTTTTTAGAACAACTTCTAACTGGCTTAAAAGGAAAAACAACTTTTTTTTCAAAAAAGGTTTTATTTTTATTACATGTTTTCAAAGAAAAACATCTGTATTACACATGTGCATTCGTGTAAGCATAGCGGTAATTAGTTAATTTAATAGGCGGGACTGAGGTCCTTTTTTGAAAACATGGTCCGTCACCAGTGTATGGCTTATGGATGCATTGGAAGGCATCTACAACACGACTTATAAAAAAGCTTGGTCGTCCAAACGCCATGTTAATCTTTTGTTTACATATCAAAATGGCTTTGTGAGTTACACATACGTTTAGTATGGTTTCAGATGACTTGTGTTTATCAAAAATCTGGATTTTTGGTACCAGATTGATATGTAGTGGCGGTTGATTCTTGTTTTTGTTTCGCTTGGTTACTGGCCATTCACTTTCGGTTTATAAGCATCTACCAGTGCAGGCAATAGGGGACAGCCACGCCTAGATGATGTAACTATCGTGTTTTCGAACAATAACGTCAGTTCCGTTTTTAAAATTAATTTATTAACGGTGATGCTAGTTCGATGACAAGTGCAAAACAGACACACACATTATTCAGATGGTTGTCTTTGAAAATATGCTATAAAAAAAAATAAGGCTAGGTCGAAAAACAGTTGTCCTTCCCTTGAAGGATTTAAGTCTAGATTAAATAAACTTGTAAGCAACCGGGCCCTGACATACTGAAGAAGGCCTGTACCCCGCCCCTAAAACTTGACTTCTATCATTCTCTGACGTAGTAAAGAACAGCTATATTCGGCCCCTAAAATGATTTCAATCACTGCCCGACGAATACACTCGGCCCCTAAAATGACCTTTGTCTATATCTGGCGCTCCAACAAACGCCTATATTCGGCCCCTAAAATGACTTCAATCATTCTCTTGGAGAGATCAGAGAGACACAACATGTAAAGTGTGTTCCTACACTTTAATGAATTAAAACATTAATGACTGAGGGAAAATCTTATTAATACGCTTTACCTGCACAAGCGAGTGTGTTTGAGGAACTTTCTCTTTTATTAGTGTTGTTTTAGACAGAGTTCTGTCGAATACTCTAGTTTACTCAAACTTTAATCAAAGCCGATTGCTCAGCAATGCACATAAAGAGGTACTTGTCTATCGGTTTGTATTGAATTTTTTTTTCCACATTATAAAATTGTTTTGTTTTCGTTTTGTCATTTCAGTTAAACTAATGTTCTTGGATGAAAATATTTTGAAGCAACTATTGCCAGCAGAAAGCTGAAAGATATAACTGAGACAAGAGTGGAGCTATGCCGGGTGGCGCTATTGCGGGACGCTGATACCAGCTGTATCTTCTCTGGAAGATTCACACTAGATGGGAACGAAATTGCCCTCGCCCTAGGAGATAACGGACACGTCGTACTTTGCGACATCTTTACAAATAACGAAGTGTACATTGGTCCTGTACAACGACACACGACACTCTTGCATCTTTTGTGTCAATTTCGTCTGCAGCTTTTACTGTTCTTATGTAAACAATCTCTTCAAAAACCAGGAAAATTGTCAAACATCCCACAACTTATAATTCAACAGCTTTTCGGAGAAGTGTTGGAAGTAATATTGACAAGTTTTCAAGGACTTCACAGAATTCTCGATCATGCTGAGACGACACCTCTAAGTCGTTTGATTCAAAGTATATCCAAATGCAACTGCTTGCTAAACTGGGAGCCAGTATTCGAGAGGTTGGTCAATGTGCATATGGAGGAAGAACCGAGTGCAGTTGACGAGTTTATTCGCTCGGTCATTGACAAGCTTTGTTTGGTGAACTTCCCGACTAGGGACTGTAATAGTGACTGCACATGTGAACAGAAAATATTTACTACCTTGTTAAAAATCCATCCAGACAGTAATACATTTGTTTTTCCTTCAGCTGCGGAACATGGAAATTTTCATCTCATGGATATGTTTCTAAAGCTACACGATTCAAATTTATCTCCTTACTTTATTACCCCTCATGTTGTTTCAGATAGGGGTGCACTGAATTCCTCTGAGCCTCTCATTGTTTATTTCCTTAAAACAGCAGTTTGCAGGCGATTGTCAGAAAGTCAGTTGGTATACCTCCTGGAGATGTTGGCAAATGTTAGCACAATTGATATTAATGAACCAGATGCAGATGGATTAAATGCTTTGTTCTACGCAGCGAACTTTAAGCTCAAGAGGCCTTTTTATCTGTTGCTAAATCATAACAAGTTTAAAGGTGATTGGAGGAACCGTGATGGCGAGTCTCTTGAAGAGTTGTTTTGTTGGTCTCGCCTGGATCAGATTAACCCTGCAGCTTTGATCGCCCTACGTAGAAAGACAGGATCTCGAATAGGAACACAAAGCACCTGGACATTGGACAGCCAATTAGAGATGGAGATTTTTGAAAAGACTATTCAGCGAAATTTCCGTCTTCTTTGCAGAGATATGGAACCCGATGGACCGCTGCTTGATGCATTGGTGGAACACGGCGTAGTGACGTTTACTAAGATGGACCAAATCGCGTCGCAGAAAACTCGTCAGGAAAAAGTTCATACAGTGTTAAACCTCGTGATTCGGTCAGGCAAGAAAGGTCGTTTAGCATTCCACGATGGGTTGCGCTACTCCCGCCAACAGCATCTTCTGGACGCATTGACATCCACCTCACTTCAAAGCTTGTCACTAAGAACATTAGATATATCAAGACAACAAAATAGCTCTGTAGAAGACAATACGTCGGAATTGGCGACGAACCTATGCTTACCAGTGCAAGAAGAGATGAACATTGAATTAAATTGAGAACAGATCGATACTAAATATCTATACAATGACTGTCTTTACCTTTATACTGCGGAAGTACAAACCCAAGTTTACCAGTAGAGTAAATTCAATTGATGCTAACCGATACGTTTCACTAGAAATTGCTGGTGCGATTACCGACAGACAAGACGGTCGAAAGGCCAGTGTCAGTGGCGTAGCCAGGATTTTCCCAAGGGGGTGGCCAGGGAATCGAATATTCAAGCCGTATATGTGAGGGCCCAGGAGCAGCCCAGGCTCCCTGAAAGTGAGGAAGCTCAGAGAAGCGATTTTTCGGGCAATGTAATTTGAATTCAGAGTAAGAACTGTCTTAATTTGTGATATTTATTTTTTCCCAAAGTAACATGAAGGCTTTTTTAAACCATCTGACGCCAATTCTCCCTTACCATGTGAATAGTGCGAACATATGAAATGTAACATATGAATTGTCGCCATTTGTGACTTAATAAAGAGATCGACAATCCCAGTCCGATGGGCGATATTCCCATGGCCGCCTAGGCCGCAGAAACTTGAAACACATCAAGCTCAGAGAAGCGATGTCAGCTTTTTCAGGCGATGACATTTTTTTGCGTACACAGTAAGCTCTAGGCCTTAGCGTGTACATACACACGAATGAAAATACAATGAGTATACATTTAAGATGGTGATTTGAAATAATAAAAAAGGGAACAAATAATTTTTTTTTTTAAATCAACCACCTTAGAGTCTTTACAGTATTTCTAAAAACAAATATGCCAGAAAACACACAGGCATAGAATTAATACTAGTTTTTATGTTTATGTGATAGGTTAGTTATATATATATTTTTTTTTTTTCAATTTAAAAATTAAAAAAATAAAATAGTAATTGAATTAATATGTATCCAGTCAAACCCTATCAGTCTTGGTCCGTTTAGGTGGTTAGCATGGGTTTACTCGGACCACTACACAAATCGCTTGGCGCATGCATTAAAATGACAAAAAGCTACTGTAATTGCACAATTCTGGGCCTCTGGTAGGTCACAGGAGCCGTACAGCAATATTACGTTGTACTGATGTCGTCAGCTTAACCTCTGGGCCGTATTTCAGTGATTAACTGGTTTCGTTCGTTGACGAATATAGGGCAGTGTAGTAAAAATGGTATCCACAGCTACATCAATGTGAGTCGGATATATACTTATTTTACAGATCATCATTAACAAAACATTAGCCGTTACGCAATCGACAAAGAAAGATGTAAGAAATGCGATCACCTTTGTAATACCACAATGACGGTTGACTATTAACAAACATTTTCAACAGTCTAGCTTTAAACTCGGATGGATCTTTTATGATTTTAATGTTATCAGGAAGAGTATTCCATTTGCCAGTAGTGGCTGGAAAAATGATTTACTAAAGGTGACAGTTCGACACTTAAATTTAGTTAGTTTATGGGTAGATCGCTGGGGGTAGGGAGATCTGGTGGAAACGTGGACCACTACTATAGTTGTAAGGGGGGGGAGGGTGACTTAGAAATGCTACTCGATGTCAGTCCGTCGCAAAAGTTTGTGAACACGCTAGCTTGAACACATATTCAATGATCAACTTCAAAGTTGGTATCAGCTTCCTTATATCAAGACGACGGAAGGTATTGCATTTCCGTTAAACTCAATGGCTATTATTACATAATTTAAGCATAGTCATGTCTGTAGGTGCTGTGAATGCGATAAGTAGGGAATAAATTCACAGATTAATTTCAAACTTGGTATGTAGCTTCCTCTGGTAGCGATGGCGGATGGTATGCATTTCACAAAATTCCGTTAAACAGAATGGCCGTTATTACATAATTTTAGCATATTTATGTCTGCAGGTGTTGTGAACGCGATAAGTAGGGAATAAATTCACACATTACCTTGAGATTTGATATGTATCTTCTTCTGGTAAAGATGGCAGATGGTATTGCATTTCACCAGATTCCGTGAAACAAAATGGCCTTTATAAAATAACTTTTGCATATTCATGTCTGTATAGGTGTTGTGAACACGATTAGTAAAGAATAAATTCACTGATTAACTTGAAACTTCGTATGAAGCTTCTTCTAGTGAAGACGGCGGATGGGATTGCATTTCATCAAATTCTGTCAAATAAAATGACCATTATTACATAATTTTATGTTCCTGCCTGTATGAACAGATTAACTTCAAACCTAGATTATCTTCAAACCTTGAAAAAGCTTCCGGCCTGTAAGATAATGAATCGGGTTAAATGTTACCTCTTTCCGTAAAACAAGATGGTCGCCTCTGCATTATTTCATAATAGTCATTCCGGTACTGTGTATGTTGTGAACACTAACTCTGTAACAAATTCACGGATTAACTTGAAATATAGTCTCCTCTTATTAATATAACAGAAAAAATTGAATTTCATCAAATTCTGTAAAATAAAATGTCCACCATAGCCTAATTTTCTAATAATCATATCTGTATATGTTGTTAGCATGGTACCTGTGCAACAGATTCTCGGAGTAACTTTAAATATAGTCTCCCCTTAAAACAAGAGATAGGATTAAATTTCATCAAATTCCGTTAAACAAAATGGCCACCAATGCATCATTTCGCAACATTCAAGCCTACATGTTCTGAACATGATCATTTTGAAACTTGAATTAGCACAATACTACCAAGATATAGGATAGGATTGCATTTCTCGAATTGTGCAAAGCAATACACTTCCCATTGTGTAGTTGTTTTTAAATATTCACACCTAGATGATAATTTCTCCTAATTCCACAAAACTAAATGGCAGCCATTCATATTTGTAATACATTTCAAACTTTGAACATAGTTACCTCCAGTATAGAATCTGAAGGGATTGTATTTCATTTCATTCCGCAAACCAAAATGGCCATCACTCAAATTCGGATATTTACTTCAAACTTGGCTTTTTTCTGTTAATACCTTAGATGTGGCTCACCGCCTTGTTCTAATTTCCTTTGTCAAACAGGCAAACGCGTCCCCAGCTAAAACGTTTAAGATTTGTTTTAATACACCATGTTGTTCAAAAGTGTTTTAACTTTTAAGACCAGTCTTAAGCTGTTTAACCTGGATTAGACTGGTATTAAAACATAAGACTGTTGTTCTAAACTGTCTTAAAGTTAAACCAGACTTAAATCATGGTCAAGACTAGTTTAACTTTAATACGGACCGGTTGCTCGAAAGAGTATTAGTCGCTAACGCCAGATTAAATCGCTAATACCAGGTTAAAGGTATACCTACAACATGGCGTGACGACATCTAATACAGGATTAAATTTAATAGTGCTTTGAGCAACCCGCCCCAGACCAATATTAAAGTTAAACTAGTCTTGACCATGATTTAAGTCTGGTTTAACATTAAGACAGTTTTGAACAACAGTCTTATGTTTTCAATACCAGTCTTAACCCAGGTTAAACAGCTTAAACGGTCTTAAAAGTTAAAACACTTTTGAAGAACCGGCCCCAGGGTTTAGTTAAATAGCATCTGACATGAACAGGAGAACTTGCATAAGTAAAACAAATACTCGCAATGACAAGATCTGCAGATTTATTGCATTGGCCATTTTCTTTTATAACTGACTGTTAATCGTAGCGAGGCGTCTGGCGGAATTGAGATCATTGTACACATTGAAGTCGCCGAGCTGTTAATCCATCTGGCATACCATTGTGAAGATGAGAATATTTATGCATATTTTTAAGCGATTATTTATTTCAGTGGATATATAGAAATCAAGGTATCTCCGCAATTCGTATAATTCATTTAGATCCGAAATATATTGTTATTTGGCTAATCTACTTGCATTTATCGACTTGAATGCATTTGTTTTTGTTTTTTTGTTATATTTTTGAGAATCTGTACATCATCGGCCCTCAGTATCGAGGGATCTCCACAACTCTTATTGTTCTATAATGAACCAAAATGAGATATCTATTTGAGAAATTGTTTGTTGTATTATAATCGGATTTCCTTCGACTTTGTTGTCTTTCCTTGTTATGAATTAGGTTATATTTGGTTATAATATCTGGTGGACTTTAAATACACAATGATTAACTGGTATACATAATTTCTGTGGTGTATGGTAAGCCGATTTATCACTTCTACCTTTATTATACTTATGTTGAATTCCTTTTTGCATATGTGAAATTCTTCTCATTTTACATACCGGTAAGTGAAAAAGAAAAAAAAATGAACTAATAACTTACTTTACACATTAAGCGGCAATGAATTTGATCAAAAAGTACATTCTGATCAGAACTACATCCACCCTCAGCATTTTGCAAAGCATTTGTTATTTTCTAGCGAAGAATAAATCAGGAACCATTAGTTCCACTGAAAAGTTTAGCATAATATACAAGCTGTCGCTGTATTAAGTTTCTTTCAAAATAACTTGAACCAAATGTCTAATAATGTATATTTTACCTGGTTGGTTTTTCTAGTTGTAGTTATATGACCTTTTCATAACCTGTATATAAGTCTGTTGTTTGCCACTTTGTAATTATCTCCTGTTGATGGCATAATAAATGCTGAAATATTGAGTCAAAATGAAGTTATCGTTTTTCGGAATTACGCCGCTTGTGCATTTTGGTGATAAATCAGAGAAACTACACTCGTTTTATAGGCCTACGATCGCGACCGATTATGTAGTGAGCATTACTACGGTACTTCTGATTCGACGGGAAAATAACAGGATGCAAACTGCAATAAATAAAAAAGTGAATAAGAATAAACCCCTGGCCTAAAATAATATTCACTCTTTTATGGCAAGCCGTTTTATCACGAATTAAAGTTTATTTTTTATTCTTTTCCACATATGTGACTCAATAGTTAGGTTTTGGTGTTTTATTTTACTTATGTGGAAGAGAATTTCACATATGTTGAAAAGAATTCTACATATGTAAAATAATGTATTTTTTTTTACATATATGGAATTTTATTTTACATAAGTGAAAATCTTTTTAACATAAGTTAAAAGTAATTTCGCATATGTGGAAAAGAATTGTACGTAAAGGCAAAAGTTATTCGTTATAATTATGTAGAATAAAGGTAGAAGTGATAAAACGGCTTGCCATAGCCTGCTGTAGTATTTTGATAAATGGCAAATGTAGAAATAAGCCGGGTCTTGACTATTTTCATCCATTAAGACTAATTGATTTACACCAGATTTGTATTTAAAACGGTAACAATCGGGGCACAGTCGCTGGAACGACGATTAGTCGCTAACACCAGAATAAATCGGTCATACCGGGTGAGAGAGAAAAGTTTTACATTACGTGTTGTCAGTTAATTAGGGGTTTAAGCTTGAGCCAGAGGTCTTCGTTAGTTTTTTTAAGACCTCTGTCGCCATTTTGACACCGAGTCAAAACCCGAGCCGCCGCAGAGTTTTGACGAGGTGTCAAAATGACGACTGAGGTCTTAAAAGTGCTACTTTTGACCGATGTCGAGGATTTAAACACCATTCTAACCCGAAAAAAGACAGAAAAACAGCTCTCCAGCGGCCTCAGAAGTGGCTCTTCCTAACTTCACTCTTGTATGCAGTAATCTGTTAACAACCAATCAGAAGTTGCCTCCCCTGGCATCGCGTGCTGACATGACAACGCCATCACTCAGCTGTAATGTAAAACAGCGAAAAACGCTGCAGAAAAAAGCTTCCAAAACAATTATGATATTTCGATACCATTAGCGCCTGTGAAGTAGACATGTTTTAAACTATGTTCGCGACAACTAATTTCGTATAACTGCTGTTTATTTTATAAAATTAAAAGAACTAAATTTGAAGTGGAGGCGGCCATGTTTAATTTTTTTATTATCGGAAATTTGGTACATGGACAATCGCACGCTGGGATGTAACATGTGTTTATCCCTTTGGGAATTAAAATAATCACATCACAAGTTTGTTTACGGAATAATGCATTTATTAATTTAAAGAATAGGCTGTTTTTGTCTTCGAGATGGATTTTAACTATTTGTATGCTCATGCAGTGTGAGTCTGTGAAGGGAGGGAGTCGGAACTGCGATAAACAAAGTGGTCATTGTTGTCTCATTAAGA
>JARFOD010136741.1:0-13387 GCA_031763545.1 Mopalia muscosa
AATGGGCCACTGGGGCCAATAAGGAATCATCTGTGTCTGATAGTCAATAATGGGCCATCCTGGAAAGAGAAGATACCAGTAACCTGGTCCAATTTTGAAACCCAACGACAGTCCCCTACTGGCTGTCGGGGCGGTTGGAGGGAGCTTCATGTTGCCCTGGTGCTCTCAGAGCTAAAGGGGAAGAGGAAGCCGATCTGTTTGTACTGACTGTATTGCGTCCTGTTGTCGTCCTGTCTTTGTTTGTTGCCAGTGGTGTCGAGGGCGGTTTCCTTCACACATTGGGCTGACCCGTCGTCATATAAGTGAAATACCCTTGAGTATGATGTTAAACCCCAATCAAACAAACAAACAAACCTAGTAGCTGTCATTAGTCAAACAATGTTGTCCAGTAATATGTCAATTCTAAATGGCATTAGACATGGAATCTTAATCAGTTATTTTTGATCAGTTATTTTTATAATTATACTAAGAATTTAAACAGGTATTGTGGTTTACCAAGAAAAGTCACTCAATTATGATGACATATTTTTTTTAATTTTGATTGGTAATCCAATCAAATCCAATCATCAGATTTTATTTCCATATCTGAATTTATGCCTCTATTTCATTTTGTTACGTTTTAGTTGGTTCAGAAGACACAGTAAGCTGCAAGTAAAGTTTCAAATTCTTACCATTTAGTTTTCTGAAAGTTAACCACACTGATGCTAAGTCGCATCTGTTAACTGTTCATTAGCTGTCTACTGGGTGTATCAGGTAGCCCTATTTCCTAAGGGTAATAATTACAGGCTTCTACCACTCCACCCCTTCAATTTAAGTCATGGAGCATGAGGGACTGGTTAAGCATCCTCTTTAATACCCCCACCCCCTACCTACCCTCCCACCCAACCCAGCTCCAAAACTAACACCCATTTCTCCACCCAGACTCTCAGAGACATTCAGCACTGGTCCTTCAAAAGCCCATTTTGAGGTCATGCAGTGCAAATGTTCTATTTTATATAGATCTAGCATTTTCACGTTTTTGACAAATTATTGTTTTGGGCTAAATATTAAATGATGTGATGCACATTGACACCATTGTCAATATCCACCTGCACAGATTTCATCATGGTGGGTTTTTAAAAGTTCACACTAAAAATGTAAGAAAAAAGGACTTATTCTTATGCTGGTAAAGACTGAATCAGCTGTGCTTAATTTTGGTAAATATTCACACTATATCTCTGAAGAGCAAATAGTATACCTTAATAGTATATGACAAATAAATACTACAAAGAAAAAAAATGTATACAGTGAAACTTTTTTCCTAAACAGTATTCGGGTCACTGTGTTATTGAACACTAGTGCACTGCCTTGCATGTAATTAGGGCAAGCTATAGGCCTATAGAGAGAGGTAATGTTGTAACATGTTACAGATAATTAGCCTGCTAACGAAGGTCCTTGGGCTATATTCTCATGTCTTGATTTACAATACCTCATAATGATCCTTCACATCAATAACTAACACTAGTACACTGTGTCACTGTCACGCTAATCAAACCGGAGAGAAATACAAAAAATATTTTTAAAATGAAACGGGCAAAAAAATAAAATAAAAATAAATAAATTTTTAAAAAAAATAAACGTAAAAACGCACAAAAAAAAAAAATAATAAATAAATAAAATTGGTGAGACACAGCAGTATAATGGCATGTCTCAGTTAAAAAAAAGAGGAAAAGGCAATCAAATTTGATGATTCAGTGCAAATGTATGCACATTTTTTAATTTTTAACTATGTATTTAGGGTCATATAACCTGACAGTCAAATCCCTGATTTCAACACGCATTTCTTAAATACAAAAATAATTAATAGCCGATTGAAGGCAGCTATAGCTTTCTTGTGTTTCTAGATCCAGGTATCCTCTCAATATAGCGCACGCTATACATTTCTATAAGACGTAGAGTTTCATCGCATAATGGCAGTATCGGTGGGCCTATAAATACACTTTTATCAGGCCAAATCTCTGTAAACGGGATATAAATGAAACGTGCGTATATTGCAGTTTGTTTTTTTGTTTAATTTAAAGATTGTTGTTAACATCTTTTTTAATATTTTCTACTCTTAGTGGAAATATTTGAGTGATAATATGTGTTTGTAATGTATACTTACCTTGTGACGATTTTGACGTTCATATATACATATAAAAAGCGTCTGTCAAAATAAATCGATGTTACTTCCTTGAAGTGTCCGATATAGACCTACACCTTTCAGCCGGGCGTGTGAGTATATTTTATAGCAATAAACGTTTGTTTCGAAATAGTCTATCCAGCTGATATTTTTGCAAGAACAAACAAAACGGACATTAACTGTTGTGATGGTGATGAAAATAGCAAATATCTGGGCAATAAACTGTTCCTTGATTCTGGGTCATATTTATATAATTATATACACAAAGTTGACATTTCCATGACGACACGTGCAGGCGATGTCCTAGAGTCAACATGGCGGTATGCAGGCGCGTGGCTTGATACAGAATATCTCCTCCTAACACTCAAGAGCAGCAATGATCAGCTGATTTAGCCAAAGCGTTGGCATTTCAACAACCTCATTAAAGACCCATTATTATGTAACTTGTTTGAGACATTCAAACGTTTAGATACTGGCAGCTGAACTATTTGACTGCTTTCAAACAAATTACCGTAGGCTATAAAACTAATTTGGACAATTCCATCATAGCCTATAGACAAGTGGCCTATATATACACGGCCGACAGATTTTCATTCCGCAACGCGGTATCGAAGATCGTGCATAAAGAAATTCTTGGAACCTAAAGCTTTCTTTGGCTAATTATAACAACGATTAGTTCAAAAAATTTCAAATTACCTTTTAAATAAAATAATTTTTGATATTTTTAAGACTGTAGATAACATATTAAGAACACAGTAAAATCTGTCACAAAAGAGGAAGTTCTAAGTTTTAAAAAGCGATTAATGGGATTATAATTATACTATATGTCATATGTCGGTTCATTTTGATGCAAACTTCAACTACATATACTAGGCGATCGAATTGATATGAATGTATATGAACTGCAAGAGAAAAAATCGACAGTTCTCTGTCTTTGTTTGCGTGTGGGTCGAGAAGGGGTCGGGATCGAAGGGGGAGGGGGTGTATGTGGTCTTTTCTAAAAGGTTACCAAGCTTGCATCTGTACCTCGCTTTGCTAATAGATCAAGTAAATTTATAATGCACAGATGTCTTGTGTACTTCGTTCGATAACTTTAGGGCTATGTACTTAGTATGTTATAGCTGGAATCCAGTACACGTTAAAAAGGGTGCATTAATTTGGTACACCAGGTCCACATGTGCCGTTTGATATCATCCCCGACCGTACTCTGGTAAAGCCGGCCGGCCCGGGGGCCGAGCGCTCGCTACTCAACCCTTCCAACAACTCCCAAAGACCAGTAAATAATATACGCAAGCCGTAGAGAGAAAAACAGTCAATTCTAAAAATGTGGAGATGGTTTGGATATATCGCCTGGTCTGACAGTCGGATAAGCAGACCATATCTCTTACACGTTGCGTGTGTTATGGCAAAGCGGAGATAACCGAACAGCGCAAGAACTGTGGAAAACTTAGGGCTATATGTTTTATGGATGTCTTTTCTCCCAGGCTCTCCTAAACGCCTGGAAAAGGTATAACAGGATACATTCTATTTGAATCTACGGACTGTGCCGAAGACGATTCTATACTGTGTAGTTAAAAGCTAGACCATATAATGGCATAATGGAACAAATATAAATATTATCGTACATTATACCCAGGTTGAACAGTATATGTTTTACAATCTTTGTTTACTGAGAGTGAGATAATGGCAAAAAAAAAAATAAATAATAATGATTGACATAATATAATATTTACAATCAGTTTAAACTTTGCAATATGTCTAACTTAGAATTTAGAGTATCATAGATATATCATATATAATACATTGAATAAATGACAAGAGAGATATATAGACTAAAAGAAAACAGCATATGACAGGAAATCTAGAGATGACAGATCGATATAATTAAAGCATATCCGCTAAAATATAGGGTAAAAGTCAAGCAAGGTTGTAAAATGTTACGAAGAGACTATTTGCCGAATCTCTGGGACACATTTCAAAAACCATTCGCAAAGTTTAGTTTACATCAAACGCACACGTATCCTGTATAGGCCTAATCACTTTAGTTCTCCGACAGTGCATAACTGCATTTCGTCTATGACGATATGAATGTGAAAAAGGTGATAAATCCCATCCGTCTTCAAAAATATGTTTCATAAATTGTCTGAAAGGAAATTCCAACATCGTGTGAGCGACAAACACACTAAAAAATTAAAAAGATTGAATAGAGGTGAATGTTTCCATTCATGACGATATACGGCTGATCACATAGGCCGGCACACGTCAGTAACAGCTGATCGACGTTAAAGTACGTTTCGATGGTGGGCTGAAAATGGTAAGATGTAGGTCCATTCTACTATCGAATTCGCAAATCAATTAGTGTAACACGTTATCCTCTATACAGTTCAATTTGGCAATATGTTCTAGGGCCGTCACTGAGTGTAAAACTACTCGAGTTAAGGGCTTACGGCACCTGGGGTAGGTGGGGGTGGATAGAGCCCGGGGGTAATTCGCCAGAAAGATTAATACTTGCCTCTATTTTTCTGGTTACAAAATACGTACATAAGTATATTGAGTGCTTGGACCACGTGGGTAGACGGAATGCATAACCAATGTCACGCGAATGTACAGAAATGTCGGGACGACACGTGCTTAGTATATAAGTCATTTTACCTTGCAACATCCTGCTTAATTGTAATATCAATTGTCTATGTACAATTTATCTATTGACTGTATAGTCTATAAGATAAGTACTCGCATCTATGGCCAATAGAACAATAACCTAGACCAAAATTGTAGGCAATATTAAAATTGACAATATTAGAACATGCAGCATTCTCAGGAGTGCTGTTGGAATTTTACACAAACCTATACTTTTTTAATATGGTTTAATTTCACTCGGGACTTGTCATATAGATCTTATGACAGCCTTGAACGAATTGGGGACATTCGTGTCCACAGTATGAAACTCAAGACATTGGGAAATGGGAACACAAATTGGTAATTTATTTTTTTATTCTATTTTTTTTTTGGTGCACTTCTTCAACTGACCTACATTCGAACTCAAAAACGAAACAGTTGAAACATTGTTCAATGGACAGTGTTTCCATTTCGCCCACGCGCAGTTCGTAGAGAAGTTTGCGCTTGTAATCCGTACCTGTGTAAGAGACATTTTGTGGTTGTTGTATTAGACTATTAACAGAGAAGAAAATGTAGACTGTACCGACTATTTTCTACAGCTAATATGTAGTACGGTTCTTGCGTTGAAACCAGTTAACCAACATTAATATAGAACAACGAATGCAAATAACTTAATTGACGTTTTAACAACAAATCATTAATTATAAAAGCCCTTTGATTTATTTTTCGCAAAGAGAACTTGCAAAGTACGATTTGACAAGCAAATGAAATTATCCTTATAAGGATAGTTGAAATGATTAAAAGATTGACTTTTAAATATTTCAATTAATTTAACCTCCAGGGGATTCTGAAATAAAAAGGCCTATATTGATAGCAAGATTGGCAATTAATTGAATACTCACATAAAGAATTGATTCATATTGGGATAATTAATTGACATGTTAAGCAAGAGGCAAGACTGAATAAGGATCAAAGGATAACATCTTACCGTCCAGGCGAAGTCAAAAGGTAAATCTAATCTGGTACTATTACTGTCCAATGAATAGGTAAATGATTTCCCTCCTAAGACCGTACTCGAGAGGTTACCAAAGGTACAGTGTCCCTTGGGGTTGGGTATCGTTTGGTACTGTTTTAAACATACACGGAAATAGGTGTTACAATCTCCAGTACACACCCCTCCCGGGTCCCGGGCTGTCCCACTACAACAGCTCGTGTCTGCCACCTCTCCACGATTATTCTCCACCGTGATGATTTGCAGCTCAAAATGACCCGACCCTCTCACAACCATCAATGTAGTAAGTATCACACAAATCCGTAATGAAAGCATTGCTTCTTCTTCGGAATAAACACTAACAAGTTTCCAAATCCAAAGTTGTTATCCACAACTCTCCAAACAGACGTAACGGGACAGTCCGATAAGTGGAAAATCATTACCGGTTAAAAGTCCCGTGAAAAACTCATAAGAACTAGTCCCATCCCAATAAACCGAGAGACGGGGAAGTAAGTAACATTCATAATCCTTATATTAGTGAAGAAAGAGTATGTGCTTGCATCCATGAGCAGGTTACGCAGCTTCTACGCTAGACTCATCTTCAATCCCTTCATGAGGCAGCTCTCACTACTAGACAGATGCCTCCTGGAGACTCGTGCCGCGCGCATGCCCACTCGAATTAGCAGCTCGGAGGCTGCTGTGGTAGCGCGTGTAAACAATCAGCTGGTAACGGCACATGCTGGGCGCACGGCTCTTAATCTAAACTCATATCATCTCTAATCGTTAGGAACAAATTTTTCTATTATCAGCGATTGGAAGAATTAACCTCGGTCTATACCTTAGTTATACAGTTTAACAAGCCTACAACTTATACGTATACGGTATACGTTAAAATCGCACACCTTTGAAATATATATCTATATATACGTCTAATTGCAACATGTGTTATGGGCATATATGGACTACCTACCCCCCAAAAAACACATTTATACTAGTTCATTGAACAGTAAGTGCAGGATACGCTTTAATAATTGGACAGACTGTGAGCCAACTGACAGCTAATACAACAGCCTCACTTCTATATCGGTGAGAGTCAGTCAGCTAGCCACACACTCTCATATGCCGGGCTTTAACTCTTCTGATATGGCCCACCGGGTGGCACGTGCAGGTCTCGCGACGTCTCGTGTACCCTTTAAGGCGAGTCAATCGCCAATCCATTAACAGAGATTAAGCTTTCCTCTCAATTGTACCAATTACGTGTATGTTAAGGAACTCGGCGAATATTACCACTGGACTGGACGGAGTTCATTTAACCAAAGTTTATAAATACATTACTTCTTGTACATTCATTGTGTAATACACAATAGTTTATCGATTTCAACAAGTATCAGAATAAAATATCTCTATAAAAGTGTTATATAAAAAGATAGGACATGTGATGATAACAGACGCATCTGTTTAGGCTTCAAAGAAGTGTCTTTATATATATATTTCTATTTCTAAAAGCAATCAAACTGGCACAGGGATGTAGATCAATTAAAATCGAAAAATCATCTCATTTTTCATTCTATAACTCCCAGAGACAAGTTTCTAAATAAACCGTATCTCGAGTTGTGTTATGGATAACCTACAGACATCTCCAGAGAAGGTAATTACCATAAGTATGGTGTATAAAATAGTGTTAAAAAATGTAACTAACAAGATATTTAGCATGGGTAATAAATAAATCAGCCTACATATAAGTATTTCCGAGATACAGGGACTATTAAATGAATATGTCTGCGAAAGAGAATGGGTTACAACCTGTCTGACACAGAGGGAAGTTTCGCCTTAACCAGTAGGTCCTTTAGATTTTTGTTTCTCTTGTATGCTGTAATGGGTCTTTGTGAGAGAGGAGAACGCATTTTAGGTACAAGATTTTGATATTCCTGTAAAAAGAGAATAGTAAACTGGGTGCTTTATTGGCATTATTTCAAAATGTTCTTTAACCGAATGATCAGGGAGAGCAAAATGTTCAGCTATTGGGGATATGAGGTTGGATCTAATGGAACTTAAATCATTATAGATGTACAAGTTTTTTTGCTTTCAAATTCATATTTCATTTAATAATGTTATATATGCATGCGATGTTGTTAATTCATTGTGTTATGGGCCGCCGATTGGGTCCAACTTACTTTGTAAATCTTACATGGCTAATGTTAAATCAGCCACCTAACTCTGAACGAAAAAAACTTCAGTCGACCAATAAACTCCAAGCATTAAAAGATCAACCGAAAACGATTGAACTTGAAGCGATATCAATAATATTAAACGTACAACAATCAACATTTAATAAACCATCTAACTTTAAACACAATTAGTCTCAACACATTTTTCGATACCCACTCGAAAATAAAAGATTAATATTCAGGTCTTGCTGAACCCCTTGGCATCTTTTAGCAGGGCATTAGCTCACATCAGTCCAATTACTACTCCATATCAGATTTTGTCAATCATAATAAACCACCCAGACATATCTCAGTACGATTGAATCCTTTTTTGTAGACTTTCGACTGGAAGAAAAACTTTACTCTGTAGGAGTGATTTATCGCCCACCTGGAAAAGATATGTCCGTCTATAATACTCATATAGTGTCTATATCCAGTAATGAAGCTATCTGAAATAGCAATTCTATTATAATGGGAGATTTTAACATTGACCTTTTTTAAAACTGATATTCACGGGCCCACACATGTTTTCCTAGATATTTTGAAATGCAACTATTTCTTTCCTCAAACAAACAAAGCCTACTAGACCAAACTAACCAAAGACGCGTCAAGTCATATTCTAACACAACATAAATTCAAAAATGAACAGAAAGTACTTTTCACACAAAAAATTGGAGATATTAATTGGAATGATGCTATTAACGCCAACAGCACTGATGAAGCATATATACGATCATTTTTTGGCTAAATATCAAGAAATATACAATGACTGTTTCCCATTAATTACCGTACAAGCTGAAAGGTAAAAAACGCATAAGCCATGGATAACACCCGCAATTATAAAGTCCATTTATGAAAAACCGTCTTTATAGACTAAACATTAAATCAAAAAATTCCGAGCTATAACACAAACAGTATCGTCTTTTCAGGAACAAGTTAAATCATATTCTTAGGCTTTCAAGGAAACGATATTTTGATTCTAAATTCAATCAAAGTAATGACGATATTAAAACAACATGGGAAGTAATAAACCAACTTACTAGCAGAACAGGTAAGACAAAACTACCTACGACTTTCATAATCCGTGATCAAACTGTTACTGACACTCAGACAATAGCTAACGAATTTAACAAATATTTCAGTACAATAGCGCAAAAACTAGAAAATCAAATCCCAAATACTGTTGTACCTTTTACAGACTACCTCACAACCAAATATCGAACTTTTTTGCTTTGCACAAGTTACTACAGAAATTCTCCTAAAAACCATCAGATCGCATCCAAAGCCCCTGGGTTTGACGGTATCCAGAAGTGTGTTGTTAAGCTTTTTGCTCATGAGATCAGCTCTTCATTGGCCTCCATTATAAACTCTTCTTCAAGGAAGGAATTGCCCCTACCAAAATGAAATCTGCTAAAGTCAGTCCAGTATTAAAATCTGGCGATAAAAAGGTTATATCCAATTACAGCCCTATTGCAGTTCTTCCCTGCTTTAGTAAAATTCTTGAAAAAGTTTCAACAGATATGATGACTGACTACCGCGATCATCATAAAATAGTATCTGAAAATCAATTTGGCTTCAGAAAACAACATAACACTTCCCTGTACGATAAACTCATACCGGCAAAAGAATCCAAATTAGCAGACGATACAAGTATTGTTGTATCTTCAAAAACCCTTGATGAAGCAATTGATGTCATGTCAACAGAACAAGATACATTTTTCTCATGGTTCTGTTGTAATAAGCTATCTGTCAATGCCAAAAAAAAGTAAATATATGGCCATAAGACCCACTGCACACAGAAAACTTGGAAAAAACACTAAACCTTATATTTGCCGCGCAGAAATTGAAAGTGTTCATCACTATAAGTTTTCTCGGTATTTTCCGGAACGAAAAGCATAATTGGACTTCACATATTCACGACATTGGAAATTTTTTTTTACGGAATATAGGTGTTATATACCACACCAAGTGGCAGGTGAACAGAAAGACCCTTTATCATCCATACCTTTCATATTGTAATTTACTTTGAGGTAACACGTTCACCCCCTTATCCCCTTTTTGGTCCTTCAGAAAAGAGCAATAATCACAATTACTTGCTCTCCTAAATATAAGCATACAGCTCCGTTGTTCCATAAGCTTCAGATACTCCGTTTACCGCAGCTTTATATTTATACAGCAGCATAGTCCATAAATTTGTTCAAGCCCGATATTTGCTCCCCCAAATCACTCAAACTTTCTTTCGCATGCAATCATTAACCCACCCTTACAATACCAGAAGTGCTGAACTTGATTTATACACACCCATGTTTCTGTCCATTCTATCCTTACATTCTATTAAAATTCAAGGGCCTCGTGAGTTGAATAAATTGACTCGATCCTTAAAAGAAATCCCAAAGATGTGTTCTTTCAAATCGCAAGTGAAAACCCATCTCATGTACTGACCCGGTTCACTGTGTGTGTGGCATGGCAGAGGAAATATATATATAGATATATATGTTATTACTTTTACCAGTAGCCAGTAGCCAATAACTATCATATTTTATAGGGATAGATCAACCCCCCAGGGGTTTTATTCCCTCCAGAACTTACTTTTTATACATAATTTTTGCCCTCTGTACAATTATCTTTTTACATAACTACCCATTGTACTGATTTAAATTATGTTTCTGGTGAATAAACAAACAAAAAACACAAAAAAACAACACAAATGTAGCCTAAACCCCAGCAATCAGACGCGTGGAAATGGTTTTATGACAGTGTAGATAACATCTACACGTGCCCCATGACGGAAAAAACAACAGGATCACCTAAACCCCAATCAAACATAGATGAAGCGATTTTATATCCGTGTAGATAACATCCACTGGTATTACAGGCTAATTAGTATTTAATTTTCCATTCACATGACCATTAGGTGATCACTTTTTAAACATACTAAATTACGCGAGCAGTTGAATCGACGTACTTGTCATTCTGATGCTGTCTGGGCGTAGGGTCATACGAAACCGAGCTTTTATAGTGTCTCGCAATCTGGACATTCATTGGGTATTCCCTATAAACTAACAGGAGACACTGCATGATTTTAGGCGTTATAGAGCAGCAGGTTTTGTATTCATGGCAACATATGAAGACGATAGTTTTAAACCCCTGAGTAGAGTCTTAGTTTATATTGATTTAAGCTGTAATACCACAGCAGTTTTATGAGCAAGACGACTATTAACAAAGTGTAAAAACGGCATGCGGCGTATTATTGCTATGTATTTAGCTGTTACAGTACAGCAGTTATATGCGCGTGTCTACTATCAATCAGTCTGACAGTAACCTTGGACAAGAAGGTTGATTGTAATTTAGCATGAACCTCAATAACGAAATGGTCTGTAAATTACTGATGAAGGTGATTTGTTTACAATTTCCTTAAGCTGTAATGTCACAGCAGTTCCACGTGCTAGTATCCTATGAAACCAATAGTCAAATAACATAAGTGGATAGTTTGGTTAGGATGGCTTTAGTCAGATCACAGCAATTGTAAGGTCTGTAGCGGTCCGTATTGCAATAAAACCTCTTGAATGTTCAACCCCTTTGAGGTCAAAATTGTTCATTTATTGTATTTGTTTATAAAAACATTTTCTGTTTTGTCCTGCATTTTGTGAAAAAGTAATATAAACAATCCAGTTACAAGTTATTTAATTTGCTAAGCAAAGCATGCATATTATTTTACATAATATACCAAAAATGTCAAATTTTGACCCTCGATGGGGTTGACCATTCTTAATGCAATAAGTATTGCATTACCAGTTGCATTTTCTACCCATAACGCAATAATTATTTTATTACAATTAGAGTAATACTTGTACGTATCATAGTCCGTAATGCTATAACACTCAACCAGAAATAGTAACGCTTTATTCGAGAATCGTCCATCTCATGGAACCATGTGGGGCTCAACTGAGATGAGTACATATGTGGATCATATTTATATTGATAAAGAACTAGAGGAGCAGTAACTTTTCATAACGTTTCACATTTCTGCATTTTTGTTGTTTTACTGTTTATACAACAGTAAATCATAAGCGTTCAGTAAATTTTACTTTATACTTTATCACAAATGTTTACAAAAAATAGGGAACACCTTGTGGCCTTTTGTCCCCGCCCCTTTAGTGTTACACATTATGACCACGATTATATTCAAATTGTATGTAACATTGTCATTTATGTGTTGTGAACACGACTATGGCAAGCCGTTCTATCTTTATTCTAAATATGTTGAATTATTTGTCAATGTGACAAATGTGAACTTCTTTTCCACATATATGAAAAAAGAAAGAAAAGAATTTTACATTTGTGGAAAAAATTCACATATGTGAACTTCGATTTCACACATTTAAAATAATTATTAATTTTAAAAAGAATTCAATCTATGTGAAAAAGAATTTGACATAAACAAGTGGAAATCTTTTTCACTTATGTAAAATTATGGGTGAGTGAAACTCGTTTATAGAAAAGAAAAATAAAAGCATCCAGTCCTCAATTACATACTTCTCCCTCACACCTGTATTCAGCGGCAATGCATTTGCTCTAAAAGGACAATCTGATCGGAAGCACTTCCGTCCTCTGCGTTTCACAAAGCATTTGTTAACTTCTAAATCCTTCTAAATCAAGGAAACTACATTTGTTTTAAAGGTCTACAATTCCTACATATTCTGTAGTGCGCATTACTACGTCTATGTAGAATACAATAAAAATACTGATTAAGAATAAACCTGTCGCCAGTTAAAATAGTCACTCTTTATTTGTCACCATAATTAAAACATTTTTCATACTAGAATGTATGGTTTAGTGTTTCAGCCGCTGGTGGCTATTGGAGTGTTCGACTTGGCAGCCTTCACTCAATGACCTATATGGTGCAAGACCACTATGTCATAAGCCAAAATGTTAACGTTTGGCTCCACCGCTCCATCCTAAACTTTCGTTGAGCGAAAACGTCTGACACATCCTTTACTAGGTCCTTTTGGAGTTCACTCTAAAAACGTAAACAAGTGAGGACAGTTAAAGTTTTTAGCTAGCTTTTCTGTGATGCTATAGGGGTTGCCAAACAACCTCAGAATGTAAACAACAGCCGAATCACCCGCCATCAAATGGTACTGTTACCAATAAAATTCACAAAATATGACCAATATTTAGGCTATAATATAACACTAACCAGAAACCAACACTGGGTTACTTTACATCAATACCAAATATCCCACCAAAAACAAATTTCCAGTTGCAGAATAAATAAAACAAAACACTATTTTCATTAAGAATGGGAGTCTCGTAATTTTCGAAAAAGCGGCATTGAATGTGGTCCTCTGACGTCAAAACGGTCGAGATTCATGGACTTTTTACTAACGTCACAATGCAAAAATGTGT
>JARFOD010136752.1:0-13387 GCA_031763545.1 Mopalia muscosa
AGCATCGAGATCGAAACGTCGCTACCCAATTATATCCAGAAGTTGTACATCCATATCAGTCGTCATGTCTTACTGGTGAATTGTGGTAAACTGTATATTTCTTCTTCGATCTGCCTCGTTTTCCTACATTAACTTACAATATAGGCTTACTTATATAAATAATCAAATTAATCCACTCGATTTATTTCAGACCAATACCACTACTAAAAGTCTATTATATTAATACTGCACTGTAAAAATAGTTTTTACCTGGATAAGGGGTCTGTGACTTGGAGGTTAGTGTGTACGCTGACTTATCTTACTTTGAAGCAGCTTTTATTGGTTCCTGTCTGTCTGTCAACCATCAGGTATATCAGTGAGTCACATGATCTGACTCAGGGCCTTCGGCAATCTTGGGGGTGGTTTTTATGCGATTTTGTCTGGGTTTGTCACCTTGTTTAAGCAAGGAACAGCGTGAAGAGGACAATCAGTCGTCATATACGTGAAATACCCTTGAGTATGACATTAAACCCCAATCAAACAAAAAAATTAACGCTCTGGCTAACGACAGTATATTCTGTGTATAAAGTATATGTACACTGTCAGTTATGGAGTATTTTCTGTGTATGCAGTATATGTACGCTGTCAGTTATGGAGTATTTTTTGTGTATGCAGTTTATGTATGCTGTCAGTTATGGAGTATATTCTGTGTATGCAGTTTATATATGCTGTCAGTAATGGAGTATATTCTGTTTATGCAGTTTATGTATGTTGTCAGTTATGGAGTATACATGTATTCGTTTTATGCAGTATATATATGCTGTCAGTTATGGAGTATATTCTGTGTATGCAGTATATGTACGTTGTCAGTTATGGAGTATTTTCTGTGTATGCAGTATATGTATGCTGTCAGTTATGTAGTATATTCTGTGTAAGCAGTATATGTACGCTGTCAGTTATGGAGTATTTTCTGTATATGCAGTATAATGTATGCTGTCAGTTATGGAGTATATTATGTGTATGCAGTTTATGTATGCTGGCAGTTATGGAGTATAATCTGTGTATGCAGTATATGTATGCTGTCAATTTTTCAGTATATTCTGTGTATGCAGCATATGTACCTTGTCAGTTATGGAGTATATTCTGTGTATGCAGTTTATGTATGCTGGCAGTTATGGAGTATATTCTGTGTATGCAGTATATGTATGCTGTCAATTTTTCAGTATATTCTGTGTATGCAGTATATGTATGCTGTCAGTTATGGAGTATATTCTGTGTGTGCAGTATATGTATTCTGTCAGTTATGGAGTATATTCTGTGTATGTAGTATAATGTATGCTGTCAGTTATGGAGTATATTCTGTGTATACAGTTTATGTATACTGTCAGTTATGGAGTATATTCTGTGTATGCAGTTTATGTATGCTGTCAGTAATGGAGTATATTCTGTGTATGCAGTATATGTACACTGTCAGTTATGGAGTATATTCTGTTTATGCAGTATATGTATGCTGTCAGTTATGGAGTATTTTCTGTGTATGCAGTTTATGTATGCTGTCAGTTATGGAGTATATTCTGTGTATGCAGTATATGTATGCTTTCAGTTATGGAGTAAATCCTGTGTATGCAGTATATGTATGCTGTCAGTTATGGAGTATATCCTGTGTATGCAGAATATGTACGCTGTCAGTTATGGAGTATATCCTGTGTATGCAGTATATGTACGCTGTCAGTTATGGAGTATATTCTGTGTATACAGTTTATGTATGCTGTCAATTATGGAGTTATATTACAGTGGAGCATTTATAAATAGCATTTTGTATTATGGTTGTTTTTCTTTCTTTAAGGTACATTTGTTCATTACCAAACTATAATGTATAATGGTGTTAGCACAGCAACCAATGAGTCCTGTTTGACCTTTGACATAAACAGTTTAATTTTGTGGTTATCATGTGTGTTTATTATGTTTCAGATCCAGGGCAAAATGCTGGCCTCCTTGACAAAGTCATTTGATGAAGATTTCCCTTTTTGTAGTAAACCACAGATAACTTTTCAGAACAATTCAGCACAACAGTACCAGTCTGTATTGTTGGCAACAGATTACATGTACACAAGCCTTGAGTTCCACGGATCAATTTCGCATAGTGTAACTCCGAAAAAATTCAAAATAATTTTTCAACCTCTTTAATTATGCTCCTTATTTATGACATAATCAGTGTCCTGGTTTTGTTTGCTCCAAAGGTGATATAGGGCCTTTGGCCGTGGCTCAGTGGTAGCGAGTTCACTTCCTGAACATGCTGTGATTTTAGTCGCCTTTCCACCATCAGGTACATGAGCGAGTCACATGTTGAGGTTATTCCGGTTTTCCGCCGTTATTAGGCTGTGTACATTGTGAAGTGGACAATCCGTCGTCATATAAGTGAAATACCCATGAGTACGACGTTAAACACCAATCAAACAAACAAACAAACAAAACCAAAGGTGATAAGTTGCTATAAACACCAGTTTAAATCCCTCATAGAGGATTACACATAGACCTTCAACATGGCATGACATCTGCTGTAAAATCTGTGTAAGAATAAAATTGTGTGTGCCTTTTGCTGCAGCCAACATGTGTTAAGTTAAACCAAGTTTATGTCAAAAGGCTGTAAGCCATGAATGAATGTTCTGTTTCATAACTTTATTCACTCGGCACTTAACACCATCCTATGGATGAATGCCTGAATGAACTGAGGGCTAAGTTTTTCTCTCTCACTATTTCACAGCTCTATGGGGAAACATTGGGCCAAATTAGTCTGTGGGGATGGGCACTGTAGCTGTTATAGCTTGTCTCATTCTACTGCGTTTTGTGTTCTGTGCTTTTTGAGTTTTGGCTCTGGCAATCACGGGGGTGGTTTTCATATAAGTGAAATATCCTTGAGTACAACGTTAAACCCAAATCAAACAAACAAACAAATCTTTGGGTCGCAGATGGTTGGAGCTAAAGGGGAACAGGAAGCTGATCTGTTTGTGGTGTCTGTATTACGTCCTGCTGTCCTATATTTATACCTTCCTGTCTTCGTTGGCTGCCAGTGGTGTCGAGTTTGGTTTCTTCTCCCATTGGGCTGGCACTTCGTCATATAAGTGAAATACCCTTGAGTACGATGTTAAACCCCAATTAAACAAACAAATAAACGTTGGGGTCATTTATAAGAAACATTAGATATGAACATGTAATTAACTGGACCACCCAATGCTTTCTGCGTTCCAGTTACCAGAGCAAGTCCAAAGCAAGGTCTTCATGAAGGTCATCATTTCATGAGTACAGTATAATTTTCTAAAACAAAAATAGCCTCACAAATTTACACAAGAGGATTTGCATTGTTCATCACATCCACTTTTTATAGAAATTGTTATAGCCTTGATGTGTAAATAAGCTAATGAAACTAAAATAAGATATTCATTCATGTCCATAAATATTAAAGATGATGTTAATATTGATGTCATAGAGCAAGGGATTTTATTTGTATTTGAGTTTTATTTATTTTTGATCAATGAACAAATATTTTATCTGGGCTACATACATATGGTTATCTGACCTTTAAGCCTGCCATTAAGGAATCAATGAAATACTACAGTAACTGTTGAAATTATTCAAGACAAAAATAATTATACCAGTGATTCTTTTTAAACAGCCTTGATGGTTTTGCTCTGACTGAACAGCCTGAATTTAGATGTTTATGTGAAAAATACATGCAACATGAGATGATCCTGTGTATAAGGCCCATTTTTTGCTTATGTAATGGGGTTTGGCACCACAGTTTGGGGACAAACTCTACAGCCTCTCAAACTTGTTTTTAAAAGTTTAACATAATTATATTGCCCTCTTCCCAAATTTCCTCTCAAATTTGCATAGTTATTACACAAAGCGTAAGATGACAATAAGCAAATGTGAAGAAAAACCCTTTTCATTCTGACTTTTTAAAATGTTCATCACTTTTATCAGATTTTGGGTGGCCGAAACGGCCCCTCTATCCTGGCCTTAAACGGCTTCTCTATCTTGACCTATTTTTTGCTTGGATAGTAAATGAGGGGGTGCCCTAATTTTTTACCTGGAGCTATTATTGATTGAAATTTAAGGGTGTTTACCAGGTAACCTATTTCTTCCTAATCTATTGTACTGGTAGCCTATTTCTGTTTGTTTTGTATTAGTGGGTATAGTTTCATAATTGTTATGTTTACATCATAGTACACATGTAAATGGCTGTTATTTTGTAAATAAATACTATTTATATAAAGGTACAGAGTTTTGTCACCAAATATTGCTTCATGTGTCAATTTGGCGTTTTTCTCCTACTTTTCTGGTTAAGAGAAAAATGTTGTGTATTCATGCTGCTTATAATCGAGCATGGGCGGCGGAAGAGGGTGGGGTGGTTGGGTTGAACCTCCTCATTTTTTCTGGGGAGGGAACGACCCCCACACACACTTGAACAGTGTAAGCATTTTTTTAAGCAATGACATATGATGTCCGATATATTACAGATTTTCTCATGTCTGAACATCCTCGGCCATTTCCGTACCTTAAATAACCTCTGACGTAATGCTCAGTTCGAGGTCCGGCCGATATTGAATATTCATGAGCTACACCGCTCTACGCTGTTTGGAGACACATTTGAGTTATATATAGGTCATTGGCTATGTTCCCATGCTGTTCACTGCAATGACATATATATACGTATTCGTTCGCTGTATTCGCGCTAAAATGTAGATGCCCATTGTGGCTAACAAATACAGTGTGTATGTTCCTTATACCCCTGAGTTCCTAGTTTGTTCAAAGTCAAGTAACAGTTCACTTGTCAGTTAGATATCTTGGTCTTCTAAGTTATCAAACGGATAACGAAACTGATTTGCTTTCATCAGACTGAGTTATCCACATTTGTTTATGTCTAAAGGCTATCCTTGTGTAGATATGATGATGTCATTGGAGCTACATGATTAGTAACATACTTACAGTGGGCGAAATTTGAAATGTTTGCAACAAGTTAGTCATACATAAAAAAGGTACAGTGTTTTGTTTAAATGTAATTATAGTCGAGAAACGGCTTGTTCCCCATGTTTTTTTGGTATAAATCCGCGGAGTACTTTGGTGGATGTCGACGCATGCAGGACAGATTCCAAATATAATCTAATATTATGATTCCAGTAGACCTTGGAGAATATTAATTTAAAAATTCAACTTTTTGGGGATAATTTATATAGATAATTATTATATATATCCAATCATTCCTAATTCATAATTTAAATACAGCTGTCCACATATGGCAATCTTAACGCTTAACTTTAATCGGTATTTGAAGGACCCTTTCAAGAGCCTCATTCTTTTCCACATGCGTCAAATGTCAAATTCGAAATCTACTCTTGAATCTAAAGTGGTTTCACAACATGAAGTGCCATGCGTTGCCATGCATTACCAAATAAACTTTTACTTGTAGTTTTTATTAATAAAAAATATCCAATAATAATATAATTGGGGCGCTTATTCGCCGAAAGTTGCAACATACACTTACCCTGTCTGTTTTGTCTATGAACAATTTTTGTATCTATAGCAAGACTAGCAATGGACCAACAATATGAATTAGTTGAAGTGTGTTCTGAAAGTTATTGCTAAATAGAAATCATTGCGTTTCCCACCTTTACTTTGAAAAAAAATAAGCAGGATCAAGGGGGATAAGTGTGTTGGCTTGGCATATGCAGCTATAATTAATCTCACAGCAATACATTAAAATATAGGCAAATCAGACTTTTCCCTCTGCATTTATTTAATATCATTTATCACAATAATTAATTACAGTATATAATGTGCACAGGTGTTTGTTTGATCGGGTGCTTTATTTAAATATGACGAAAAATTAGAAGAAAACCTCTAAAAAAACCAACCTTGTGCCAGATTATAAGAGCCACATCGTGACTCACTTATATATCCAAGATTGACAGATGAGCTTGAACCCGCGCACACAAAACATCGAAGTATGGTCAGTAGGCTGACATGATAACAACGGACGCGGGCCATAGTGCACCTGTAAATTTGAGTTCTTAAGCAAAAGCTTAAAGAGCATTTCATCTTTATGCATATATGCAAACTATGGTTTTAATAATTTGTAGGTCACAGTTTATATTTTGCAAATGTAAATTCCAGGACTGGCATAGCCGTTAACTTACACCACTCAACTTTGAACTCTGACCTTTCATCCTTTACTTAGGCATATTCAACTGAACTTTTTTTGTTAAGCATGGTAAACCGTTGTGTATGACATTTGTTTTCTGAACATTTGACTGATTTGATGTGGAAAAAATTTGCTCTAACCTACTTAAAGAAACTTCATGAATATACCAGTCAAACCAAATTCTAGACAATAGCTTCAACATGCATAAAGCGATATGTCTGGTAGATTAAAAAATATGGATGCGTTGCTCAAATTCTTAATTGATGCCTTTGTGCAGTGCTTCCAAGATAGTTTTTGGGCCTGCTACCCTGCAGTGCTGGATTTCCCATGTCATCAGTTGAGTTGAAAGGTGATCATAAAGTAACAGTCTCATTGTATCATAATGCATCATTGGGAATTATTTGATACTTATCTATAAAAGTTTACCCATATATGTGCCAATGCTCCCCTATGGTGTCAGAGTAGGAGTTCATAAATGTAGTCACCATTAGTTGAGCTGCAAAATCTACCAATGCTTGCCGTGTGGGGGTAGCTGAGGGGCTCACTTTTTGATGTACATGTACCTCTCACAGGTTTGAGTCTCTGTTGTCCTATATATATATATGAGATAGTCACACATAATTATTATAGTATTTATAAGATGACAAATATCTTATACAACATACATGTACGAGTGAACATGACCAGCAGGGGTAGAAATGTTTCAAATTAACAGCAGGACATTTGTCTTACAGCTTCAGAAAGTTGCCGGACAATTTTATTTCTTGCCAGACATTTTTTGCATTATGGTAATAAATAAAGCCATCTTCTAAATGTTTATCCACAATGTGCGGTTATTTTATTAAAGATTGCATATAAAAAGTGGACTATTAATGTTTTTTTCAGCTTAATTATCTCCGATTTCATTTAAAATCCCCCTTTTCTTTTTTCGTAAGTGTAAAACTAAACTTCAGGATACCCGCCATGTTAGCGATACCCGGTAACAGCTTATTACCTTATTCCCATACTCCATACATGGTACTGTCGCAATGTTTCAACATAAGGAGCGAATCTGAGCGGAAGAAGTTTGTATCATATAGGTTTATGGTTTATGGTCCAACCATATGTTGTGTTACAGCGATCTCACTCGCTCTCCAATAAAATCGTTTGAGTTTCACACTTTTTAGTCTGTAGATCAGTTTGACAAGCAGACGATGTGATTACAACACAACCGATTGTGTAGTTGAATTTATCATGAATTCTGTTGAGAATAAAAAGCATTTAGTTGACCTGAAAAAAGTAAGTGATGAAAGTGGATTAAAGGTGAAGGAGAGCACATTTTTCTCTCTTCATTTTTGCAAAATATCAATCAGCCAAAAAAAAACAAAAAAAACAGCAGACCAAACACTCCCTTCAGTAAGAACACTGTTTTTTTTTTCAGGTAGTTCTCAAATTTACGCTACACTTTTATGGAAATAATTACTAAACATGCTGGGTTCAGTTCAAGGCCTATCAAACTTCGGGGAATTCTGGACTTTGGAAAATGAATATGTGGCATATTCAGATATGAATTGTACTACATTGTCAACAGAAGTAAAAAGTTTCTTTTTGGAGCAGCACTTACAACTGTACTTAAATGATGACGGTGTCTATGCCAGTATGGCAACTCTGTAATAAAATGAAATAATGGCCTACATATAATATATGCTTATATTACAGTACTATACATGCTTAATAACTTAAACAAAATCCTGCTCACAACACTATCACAATACTGAATAGTATTGGCTGTAATGTATTGCAGTACACTGAGTAATGTCTGATGAATTGCAATAGATGTGTAGTGTTGAAGACTATCACAATAGGAAAATTAGAGGTAAAAATTAAAAACAACTAGTGATTATAGTTTTTTTTTTATTTCTTTATTTCTTTTCAGCATAAATTATTATTTTATGATAATGCATTGTACTTGTAATACAGCACTTTTGAAAAACAGAAGGAAATAATAAGTATTAAAGATGTTACCAGGTATATGAATTTTGCAAAGCTTTTGACCATTACGTGTAATTTAATAACCTATTTTAACCAACATTTATTTTCTTATTTTTTAACAACTAATTCCAACTGAAGTAGACTGTAAGTTTTTAAAAAAAGCTAGTTTAAGTATTTTAGTTAAAAGTGGTTGCTGAAAAAATGAATGGCAAAGCTGAATATAAGTAATGTGCTAAAATGATACATGTTTGAAATACACATACCAAAACCTATGTCCATTGCTTTTTTTTGCAATAGTGCTGCATTGGTGAAACCAAGTGTCTGTAAAAATAACTTATGTAAATAGAGCTAATCAAAAGAATAAGTTTTAACTTTTATACCCTTAGCAATAGCATTGGTCAATACTAGAGGTCATTTTGTTTTACTACCATTTCATATAAATTATTATTGTACTACTAGTATAATTATAGTTAGACTGTTTTGAAAAAAAGTGAGGAATTATAAAGTATGGTAGAAATTTTCAAACCTTAATAACATTTTTTTTTTTTTTACCATTTATTTAATTTTCTTTTTTAAGGTTTTATTTTATTTTTAAACAACTTAAATAGCCTGTAAGTAAAAAAATAGTTGCTGAAAAGACCAGCAGTGTGACTTTATGGCTTGTGACATTGCTATGGGGTTGTCTGAGCTAAGGGCCAATGAGAACTGAAAAGCTAAATGTTACCAAGTACTGTGCCATGTCACATGATGTGTTTGTGTTATGCCTTGTAACTGTTTCTTGCATGTCAGTGAATTTACAAATTTGAATGGCGGAACTAAATATATGTATTGTGCAAAATGATACATGTTTACACATATATATGGCAACCAAACGTGTTACATTGGTGACATTACATTTTGGCAATGCAAGTTGTTGTCTCACAGAATTGGGTTAAAAAATTAAATCTTAACCAGAACCTTTATACTCTTTTGGTTGATTACAATTAATATATTATTGACTTATAAATAATACATGGGTGGAAATTTAGCTGGCCCGCAGGCAAAAACCTGCAGGCCCGACTGGCCGGTAGATTTTATATTTGTTCTATTTGGCCTGTAGTACGTTAAAGTTTCACTCACTTCGTACAAGAACAATTTCTATTTGAGCTAACTAAGCAAACTGAGCACTTGATGAAATAATGTTTAACATGACAAATTTAGACTTTATGACTTAATAGTTGATTGTAAAATTGAGTCTTTTAATGTTTGACAGTGAATCTGTAAAGGCCCTGTCAAGTTGATCATAGGTGAATAGTGCTAAGTATGGACCACACCAGGTTTTTAAAAATCAACGAGCTTGAGAATATCAATTATATTGGGTTGGACCTGTAAGATGGTACATGTAGTCTGACTATTTGCTCTACTCATTTATTTTTATCCAAATGTTGTGATTTATGTTTCGTCAATGATAGAAATAATAAAGCTGTATTAGTTTTATGACTTAGGAATTAATGTGATTACTGCTTTATTGTGTGTTTCAGAGCTGCATCCGTCGCAGCAAGTGCAGGCGGTGCTGACAAACGTGCCAGGCTGGTGATCTGGCCAGAATGGAATGATGCAGATGTGAATGCAGAGAAATGGGTAAGTTTTAGCGGTCACAATATTAAACTCATTAAATGGAAACAGTGGGATGTTATAATTTATTCTCAAAGGAGTCCCATATGGTTGCTGAGACACAGATGACTTTATTATCATTTCTGTAGTCCTTGTACATTTATGTAGACCAGAAAAGTGTTTAACATCCAGATCCTTGTTCATACCTGCTACTTGCCAACCAATTTTTTGAAAACTGGCATACAGTCAGCAGATAAATTAATATCTTTATCTTGCAAACATTTTGGTATAAAGAAGTACAAGGAACAAGGTTTTAAGTGAAACCAATAAACCTCTATTCTCCCTCTATGCTCTTCTCTCCCTACGGACCCGTCTCACTTCAGTTTATAAGCTACACATCATCTATTACATGTAGCAGTGCAGGGCCTTCAATTTGGTATTTGTCTACTTGTTATGGATACATTAATCCAGGCTCCCTTGATTCATTTGGATTTTATGCCAAATTTTATTTTTCTCACTCATGTGACACTGCTAGACCAGTTCAAATTAGAAGATTTACATTGAATATATGAAAAATAAAACATACATGTATAACTAACAATCATTTTCTCAATATCTAAAATAGACTCAAATTTAATAATTTATCAGAATTTCAAATAATATTTTTTCATTGGCATACAATTTGAATAACTTTTAGATATTAACCTACATATTAACCGACATGGAGGGTGACTTATAATGTATCATGTTATGATGACATGTCCTCCCAATGGATGAAGACAACCCCTTCACCATCACTATTAACAAACAAGACGATCCACAGATACAAAACAAAGACTCCACACTAAATTGAATCTATACATCTAAGTCTAACAGCAAGATCCCCCTGGCCCAACCACCCACAGTATGCATATTACAAACAAATACACACAATAGAAAATCAAGTTACAGGAAATATCTGTTTTCAATTAATAAGTCGAAGATTTTAGTACAGCACATGTTTGTTTTTTTACTGTATTAGTATTACCCATGCTTGAATACATTGTAAATGGAGAAATAGAAGATTTCCTGTTCAACCTAGTGTTACTTTTGCTAACAAATTGCTTTGAAAAGCTGTTGAGAATAGAATAACATGGAGGCTATATGTGCCCACTTATAAGTTACAGTATTGTAAAAACAGTCAAAATAGGCCTAGATGTAAAATCTATTTTACAGTTCATATTTAATTATAAATATATCAAGGGATTTGTTGGTGTCTAATTTAATATTCACTGCTAGGTTATAATTAAATAAATTCAGACTGAGTTACGGCGAAGACGTATTGTAATGTACTGGCTGATAACCTGATATTTCACTGATTTTCTTCTGTAGTCTGATATGATTGAAAATCTTATTTGATATGAGACGGGGTTAGGATATAATTAATTAAGGTGTGCATTGTGCAGGTACCGGCTCCATATGGCTGATAGCCTCTGTAAGTGAATTTGCCAGGTATTGGTCCGTTAGAACAAGGTACATCGATTCTTTAGCCCTGTGTTTAAGCCTATGCAGAGAGCAGCCGGTGAGCTCTATCTTTACAACACACCTGGCTGTATAGGTTCACAATGCTGTTCCGGTCAGGTGACAGGCTGAGCACACATCCTCTGTGCTCTGTAGGCTTACCTGAGTTAGTTGTGAGGGGTCTGCCAGCAAGTACAGGATAGTCATGTAGCAGAGGAAGGATGAAGCTGGGCCTGCCCTGTAGCCTGAGAGGGGACAGGCCCAGTAGAGGTTGGCCCCTTCAAAGGGGGCACCATGATGTAAATAGGACTAATTCATAGTTTTGTTGTGGGTATCTATTGATATGGACCAACTGTAAAATGGGCTGTATAGCTGGAAATTTATGAAATCCCTTGAGATTGCAGACCACATAAACTTTTGACAGTTTGTCATTCTGCTGTCAGGTGCGTATTTTGAGGAAAAGGGTACAATGCAGGGCTTTGGCAGTGAACTTATTCTTCATGTATCTTGCACTGTCTTAGGTGTACGCCTTAGAAAACAAGTAGGTACATTTGCAGGCAGACATTTTAGATGGACTGAGATGTGCAAATGCACATCAACAAGAAACCGAAAGAAAGCACTGAAAGAAGACAGTATACAGGTGTATATGGCTGTGACACTTTTAACCATGATCTCAGTGGGACAGTGCTATAGCACTCAACACTTTCTATATGATGTAGTAGGTGAAGAAAGAACCTTAATACTTAATACTTGTCATTTAGGAGCTGAAGTATGATGAATTCTGCAATCCAGATTCACTCAATTTATTTGAAGGTTACTTGCAACCTTGGTGCATAACTTTGGTGATACTTAAAGCAATGGTCAGTTATTATCGCTGACAGCCTTATGTAACTGTGTAATGGTGTGTTTGGGACTTAAGCAGCCTAAGGATGAAAATGTAAGAACAGTGGTATGTTATACATTTAGATGTTAACGTCTCGCCCCAACATTGTCACAGCATATCTGCAGAAAGATGTTCAAGTGTTTTTAAAATGAGAAGTATTGAGACAAGCCAGTCCCCTTAAGATTCAGGTAAAGCAGCTAGGGTGACACACTAAAATACTATTTTAAAAATTACATGAATTAGACTATGTAGCATGGTTACTGACCTGTATGTCTATTTTAAATTGTGATACCTGCAAAATGTAACATAGTGTCATGTACAGTTGGGAAATACTGACTCCACTCGGTCTTCCAACTGGTTAACAACTCATACCAGGAGGACTGATTTATAGGTTTTTAAAAAGGCTGTCACTAATTGCATTTTGAACCTGATTGTGACAAATCTTGTAAATCACACTGTACATTGTGTAGAGTTATTGTAAAATTAAATAATAGGTACCATTATAATCTAAATTTTAAACGACCCATTTATAGGTTTTGCTGTATAAAATTACAGCACAGATCCAGTTTATGTTGTACATAAAGCTGAAGTAATAATAACATTTTGGAGGTTTGTCTGGTAGCTTATGTGGCAAATACAAGGTGTAAAATTAATTTTATAAAATGCTGCAGCACGTTTTACATTGAGCTATCAACCTAATTGTTTTCCATGAAAATTCATTGTCTACTAGTAATAGGAGTATTTTAATAAATATTTGAGGAGGACAATGATGGAAATTCTTGACTGATTACTCTTAAATGCAGTGTCAAATTTTGCTGTAAGCCTATTCTAACCAACCCCTTTTTATCAAGTTAAAAAAAGAGAAAGCCCAAAAGAGAAAGACAGTGGTCGATTATAATGCATGAAACTGTAAAATTCTGTTTGTTTCACAAAACAGATATAGGCATGAATGATATTATGCTTCTATGATACCTTCAAGCAAGAGTCCAGTGATCTCCTCAGTCCTCAATCTGAATCCTTCCCTGTTATAATCTGCTTGATCTTTACCAGGATGAAGTACACTTTAAGCCTCATCATTTCCTCTATATTTGTCTATATTTCCTCTTAAGTTTAGAATACATACTGATGATACTGCCTCAGGCTGTGCATTTTTGCCTCTTGACTAATGCCTAAAAACTATTCTAATACATCAAATTTGGCATGATACCTTCACAAATAACAAACATGCAATAAGTTGTGTGTTTTTTTGGTGTTTTTTT